>JAODXP020000026.1:2161046-2218546 GCA_027497455.2 Sardinella longiceps
AGAATGAAGTAGAATGGTCGGGTGCGTGCTTATATACAGGGGGTGGAGTTTGGGCACGCAACGCGCCATTGGTCCGCCAGAGGCAGACTTGGTGTCATTGGAGCTTCTGTGATTGGGCACGCGCGGGGGCGCATTCCCATAGGTGAGATACCGAGCGAATATTTGAAAAAGAACTTTCTTTAACATCAATGACACGTTTTAAGATTCTGTCTGATGACGTGAATCCACATATTTTCCAAGTCTAGTTCCTGATCCCTTCTGGTCTCCTCCCATTGTAGTCCATTATGTTGGCAGTCCAACACACACCTTATTGAACCTGTTTGACCAGAACGATCGTCAGATAAAGCAGGTGTCGCCTAATACGTAGGTGGGTGGGGCAGCGAAAAGTTTCTGGTTTAAGGTCTTTCATCAATGTTTTTGACAGACAAACGATTTAAGGTTGACCAAAGGTCTGAATAACACATAGTTAAAATAGTCCCAGTGGTTGTCAGGTAAGGTTTAGGTGTGCCCGTCACCGTCATACCTCATAGCCTACTGCACCGACACCAGCCAGACGACGTCACTGATCTCATCACTGTTTCAGAGGAGGACACAGGAGCAGGAAACAGAGCTGTTGAAAAGTTTCATTTTCTAAGACAGTTTTATTGCATTTTACCTGTTCGTCACACGAACTCGATTTAAAAAATATTTATTTTAATTTTTCGCGATAGCCTTTCGGTGGCCACAAAACGACATGCTTCAGTGTCTTGGTGGGAGCTCATGTATGAGGTTGATCGAAGGTAATAGAGCGACGTGGTATTTTGTGTGCCTTGTTGTGATCTACACCTTATACCTAATATTTGGAGCTTTGATATTCTCGGCTGTGGAATTACCTTACGAGGATGACCTGAGAGACCAGCTCCGATCAATCAAACAACAGTTTCTTCAGGAAAATTCTTGTTTGTCTGACGAACGGCTCGAAGAGTTTCTTAAGAAAGTGCTTGAGGCCAATAATTACGGAGTGTCTGTCCTGAACAACGCATCCACAAGCTTGAATTGGGATTTTACCTCTTCGCTATTTTTCGCGAGCACTGTTCTCTCCACCACAGGTAAGAAGGGCGACATTGTAGCTGTAGCAGGTAGCTACAGTTTATCCATCAATTACATGTCTTTTAATTAATGAACCTAATCAGTTATAAACATCTCCTCGGTAGCCTGTGTTGTGACAACTGAACAAACATTTAGTTACCGCCCCACGCATCCATCATTGCACACTACACAGTTAGCTAGTGAAAATTCAATTTAATAAGTTTAATAATTAACCAGGAATGTGCATTTTACTCTTGAAAAGAATAGTCTTGAGAGATGGCCTCTCCCAAACCAAGCCCGTGCGCCTAAAGGTTCCACGTAACGCACAGGTGAAACGAGACACCAAGCGGCAAGCTCACCAGAGGTCACATTTGAGAACAAAGAGTTAGTTTCCGTTAGTGTATTTCCTTTCAGAAAGAAAAGCTATAGCCTACCCTACTACTTCGGTGATGCGCTTCTAATCTTGTAAAGCAGTCAACATTCACTCAAAAGCAGGCGGTTACTGTTACAGTATTTAGAGCGACACAAGTGAATCAAAATGTGGCCAGTAGTGAAGGCAGGCCTAAGTCTGAGCATAATCGATCACCCTGGTCATGCATGGTTGTCATAAGTGCTAAGTTATGGCAACTTTACTTATTTGACGATGCAAATCTATGAAATAAATCCAATTGCCTTAGGCTTTTGATAACGGTAGACAAAGAAATTACGAAGAAGCCAAATAATGAGTCTCCATTGAAAATGGCAAACCAAATCATGCGTTCGAAAACATAGTCTTCCTGTTGTCCATTCACTCAGATAGGATATTGCAGGTGTGGTGATGTGTGCTAGGCTATAGCGTGTTTGAAGGATAAACCTGTGCAGTGTTTGGCCTTACGTAATGTAATCCGCACTGACAGAGATAGGCTAGAGGATTTCACTAATCACAGGTAACATCCTGCCTTTGACACTGAACTTATACAGACATTTCTTAAACGCTACCACTCAGCAGGAGTTCAACAGCAAATACACCCCAGTTGTTGGAAAAGTATAAAGTGATTTAGGTTAGCCTATAAATAGGCCTATGTAATATTTCTATTTTGCTCATATGTATGCTTTAGGCTAAATTTTTAAATTGAAAAACTGAAATGTTTAAGTAGGCCTAGTTGCAATACGTTTTCACTAAAATAAACGTTCATCAGACATGTAAGGGTTTACAGTGTGATTCCCTGGGGTTAGGTATAAATTAGTTTGTTGGGTATAAATTAGTAATATTTTGAAAAAAAAAGTATGGCTTATTCATGTAGCCTACTGTGAGCAAGAATGTCCCCAGACGAGACATGTGCACCTTTGAATTGAATTGAATTGCATTGAATTGACATGTGTTTGTGTGTGCTCCTCTTCTCTGTAGGCTATGGCCACTCTGTGCCCCTGTCTGATGGAGGCAAAGCCTTCTGCATCATCTACTCCGTGGTGGGGATCCCCTTCACCCTGTTCTTCCTCACAGCAGTGGTACAGAGGATCATGGTCTTTATCACGCGGCGGCCTGTGAGCTACCTGCACCGGCGGCTGGCGCTGTCTAAGTCTCTGGTGGCAGGAGTCCACGCTGCCTTCCTGGCCCTCATCACAGCCTCCTGCTTCTTCCTCATTCCAGCCATCATCTTCTCAGTGCTGGAGGAGGACTGGAACTTCCTGGAGTCCTTCTACTTCTGCTTCATCTCCCTGAGCACCATCGGCCTGGGCGACTATGTCCCAGGGGAGGGCTACAACCAGCGCTTCCGCCAGCTCTACAAAGTGGGCATTACAGGTGAGATTTGTGTGTTCAGCATGGACATCATTCATTCAGCTTTTTACTACATTCATTTCTGCAAAACAATACCAAAGTTTATCATATAGGCTACATTGTAGGTTAAGGTTTATGTACAAATGTATTTACAATTACAAATTTACAAAAAAGAAGTATTTCCAAATATACATGTACCAACAATCAGTAGTAATTAACAGTGTAAGTACACTTAAACAAGAGCAGTGTAATATAAAGACCAAGAGTTAGGCTATATTAACGTACTGTGAAAAAATCTAACTATTTCACACAGATTTTCTAAATCATTAACGGTATTTTCAATACCAACAGAAAATGATTCACCAATCATTTGTATGTTGTAATTAACTGGACATTTATGATCATTAAGAGAGTGTAGGTTCCAGAGAATAATTGCAAGATGTAGTGTAGAGCATCACATTAATGCTTCACGTCTTACTATTTGCTGTCTTTAAAAATCATGTTGACCGACTGCCTGTTTGCAGATCAGGTTCTATTTACAGTGGCAGTTTTTATAGACTACAGGCAGAACAAAGACATAGTGAGACTGTGAATTTTGCACAAGTGCATAGGATAAGAATCTCAGAGTGGAATCTTAAGTAAGCCTACAGATGACAGATTTGTGAGGCACAAGCTGTAATCATGAAGTCTGTCTGCCTAATGGACAAGAGCAGTGGAAGGACAAGTACTGCGGCTATGCTGGCAAAATATTGCTATCATCTGACTTAGCATATCTGCTCCCCACAGAATACAACATTGAAACAAAATCTCTCTCTCTCTCTCTCTCTCTCTCTCTCTCTCTCTCTCTCTCTCTCACACACACACACACACACACACACACACACACACACACACACCTCCTTTGACACATATTTTGTCATCTCCTTTCCAGTTTACTTGATCCTGGGCCTGATTGCAATGCTGGTTGTCCTGGAGACCTTCTGTGAGCTGCAGTATCTGAAAGACTTGAGGAAGAAGTTCTACTTGAAAAAGGAGAAAAAGGAAGACAAGTTGGCCATTGTGGACAATGACCATCTATCTTTCACCACTGTGTGTGAACAGACAACCCCAGTCACCGAGAAGCAGGAGCCCTTTGTAGAGGAGGCCTCTCTGACTGAACTGGATGAAGCCTCAGCAGTTACTCCTTCTGACAACATTGTAATTAGATGAGACTTATTCCTTGTTTGATCATACTACTAGGCATAAGAGTAATGATTTTTTTGTCTAGGTGGTGCATTTTATCCATGGTGGTATGTCAGGGTCTTAGCTAGCTATAGTGCATGTGGAGCTTTTTTATTTTTATAAATAATCATTAGACTACTGTATTTTTCTTTTTAATTACTGTTGTACCGTTAGACTACTGTACAGCCGCAGTGTTGTTATGCTTATAAGGCATGGGTATTGTTGGGAGATTATATGTGTAGTCTGACAAAGGATTTGTTACAGTGTAACAAGCTTGGGCTGGTCCCTGTTAAAGTAGAATAGAGTAATGTGTTGCCATATTGTACAGTACATGTCAGATAAGATGTCTAGTGTCTTAAGAGCAGTACCAACACTGGACAAGTGTACTTTGTGATTAACAGCATATTATTTACTTGAAAACATGACAGTCAACAAAAACTGTTCTTCTCGGAAGGGAATGTGAAGACACAATCACTTTCTCTTTTAGGTGTTAGTAGACACAAAAAGAGAGTGGTTACCAGACACAAAAACGCCAAAATAATCTTCACAAAAATGCTCAGCTGTTCATTCAAATATCCAAAAGGGGGCACTGTTGACAGCTGATAATTCAGCCAGTACTGTGATTCCATTAAGTCCAGTTAACAGGTACTGTACTAATCTACTGTGTTCTAATGTTGTAGCATACTGTAATATATATCGCTCAGATCAACATTCCACAGAGGGCATGGTTAGGGACCTACTAAAAACTGTGCAAGAACAGTGGAAGTCCATTTTTCTCATATAAAGTGCTTTACAATTAATGTCCTTAGTCTAGCACCTTAATTTATGTTCTATATATAACAGAAATTGACTTAATGTTACATTTGATTTACCCTCATGGCCTCCTTAAATAATGCTAAATGCTTTTTAGGTCAATTGTCTCATTTATTCTGCAAAGATATAGATCACTATGTTTAGACAAATCATCTAGCCTATAGTACAACAAGGATGTCCTGAGGGGTGAAATCAAATGTATCTTATTTATTTTTCTGTGAATTAAAAATAGTTTTTGTTGTTGTTTTTTTACTGCAACTGAAAAACTCATGTCATTTAGACATGTACAGTGACATTACTCCAGAAAATCATCTGACAAAATAAAGACAATTTAATGTATTATGTTTGTGATCTAGTTTGTGTAAAATCATTTTAGAGAGCTCACCTGTTTATGAAATTACCTATTTTGTGAGAACCAAGTTTATTTATTTATTTACACTTATTTACATAAGTGTTTCTCTGTGGGCATGAAAAATACTCCCTTTCTAAAGTGTGGCATGACAGAAGTTTGAGAACCTTTCATATACAGTATAACTGTAATGCTAAAAACTATCAGTTCTTTAATAGTGATGAATTGCTAGACTTTGTGCGCTCCTTACAGTTCATCCTGAGCTGTATATGATGTGCAAACACTTGCAAAACCAGCTGTTCCAAATGTTAGGCATCACACAGTAGTTAATGTTTAACAATCCTATGCTTTTGTTGTTCTAACTTATTTTGACCGTGGGGTGGAAATTAAGTTTTTCACATTAACCTATACGAGCATATACAGTATGTGCTTTTTCATGTTTGTTTACAAATAGATATCCAAATGTATAGCAATATTAGGATACTTTGCCTTTTCACTGTATCCTCAGATTAGTAACTCTAGTCTAGAGCCTTCTCCTGTACATTCCCCAGTGGAGACTATACTGGGGCTATCCATGTATGTTCCTGTATGCTTACATGTTATGTTTTTTTACACTAGGAATAGCTCCCAAAATGCCATCAGTAGAGTTTAAAATACATGCACTTGTCCAAGGTAAAGCAAAGCAAAAGTCCCACAGTTCCTTTCTTACCATCCTTATTGTGTGACAGATTAGACAGCTGCTTTCCCACACATATAGACATGATTTTAACTGATTGACATTTCAAATATAAAATATCAGTCATTAAGCTTAAGTCACTGTACAGTTATATGGAAGTAATAACTGACCCACTACAGCATGCTTTCATTCACCTTTCATTGAAGGACTTTGTTTACTCTGTCTTTGTTCTCACAGTGCCTCCACTTTAATTGTGACTTTGGCATGTCCTTGATACACCCATCATCCATGAGTGCATCTCAAAAGCATCAGAGTCTGATCATTAATCTCCCTCCTCCAGGCTCCCCACGCTCTGGGGCAGGGCTGCCTCTGTCTCCAAGGCCCCAGACGATCTGTGCACGTCTGCCTCCCGTCCGCCAGGGCTCCCTGGGATCTGTGCGGGGGTCTTTATGTCAGTATGTGTGTGTGTGTATTTGTGTGTGTGTAAACCTGATCGCTTCCCTCTCCACAGCGTTCTCTAGTGCCGAGTGTCGGCTGGCTTATTGATAAGCTCTGTCAGGAATTTTTTCCTGACTAAGCACAGGTCTCCTCACAGTAGGGGAGTCGGGCACGGCAACGTGGTGGAGGTTCTTCCCAAATCGATCTGTGCCCAAGCTCAAGCCCCTCCCCTCACTCTGCACACACACACACACACACACACAATCCCCTTCCACCCCTCCTTCTAGTCATCTTTCAGGAGCTAGCGCTGGACCGCGCTGCTGTGCTGCCACACTGCAAGGACGGGAGCCCCACACATGATGCACCGGCGCAATGCAGCGAGCCGAGCAGACAGCAGAGGCCACCTGCTCACCGCACTGCAACCGCACCAAGAGGTAAGGAAAGGATCTTTTCCTTCCGCTACCTGTGTCAGCATTCTCACCTGGCTAAGGAACAGAGCCACAACAATAGTTTAATGCAAGTTTCAGTCTCTCTAACATGACTGGGATTTGAACTAGTGAAAGCATGCTCCTTAAAATACTCTAATACTTTTAAAATTATTTTGCTTTTAGTTCTGTTTATGCTGACAGTTATTCTAAACAAATGCAAACTGAGGACTTGTGGTACTTTCACAAAGGTTGTTCTTTTGCTTGGTTCTGTGTAGTTTTATGACTTTATTGCTCAGAACAGCATGCAGCATGGTTCTGTGGCTTATTGCACGGAAAACAACTGTTCCATAATTTAAAAGATTAAAATATTACTCATCATATGAGAGGCATTATACAATAATCTGTAATCCTGAGGCAAGACACAGTACTTAAAATGCATAAAAAGTAAAGTCACGCCTCTGAGTTTCAGCAGCATATTCCCGGGAATGTCCCCATTTGACATCAAGACCTTAGAGATGACTCCAGGCTTTGTACTGAATACTGATGAAATGGTGAAGACAATCGTACTGAATGAACACTCTCTTGGAGAGAAATTGGTCAGTGATCTATGAACTTCATGGAAACAGGACTGCCATCTGGATTCTTCCTCTGTTTTCAACAACTGGCCCCGGCCCCACCAAAAGCACCCTCCTCTATAGTGTTTGCTGACACAGCCAGGTGGCAGGGGGTTTTGGCCTGGGTCTGTACTGCAGCAGCATCTCACCCACCTGTCCTACACTCTTTACTGCTGTAGCTCCTGGCCCACCTGTCTTAACCTTTTCATTGCAGCAAACTACTTACATCTTCTCCATCTGCTGGAGTTGTGTGCCAGTGTCAACACACATGTAGATGGACTTGATTTGAATGTTATGTTGTTCAACATGAAATATTTGAATGCCACTAAACCAGTTTCTGTCTGCTTTAAGTTAATATTTTCCCATCACTGTGGAAAAACAAACAAACGAAATGTAAACAGTTGTGTTGTGTCAACTTAGCTTAATTTATTAATATTGAAAATACACAATACATTTTAAAACATAAAACCATGTTATTAGACAACTAAAATCTATTGTTGGAGTGATGGTGATACTGATACAGTACATCAAGTTCACTGCATGCAAATTAATTTGTGCACATAATTTCAACCAAACAAGCAGGGACGAGATTCGCATTGCCTCGGACACCAAAACAAAGAATGGGTGCCGTTGCTTTTGCAGACTGATAGGCTACCTACATGCCAAAGATAGCATCAATTGCTGTGATCTGCGGTGGTTATTGAATATACTTTAAACTACTGTAACTGACTATCATTTCATGTTTGCAGAGGCACTCCGAATATGAGCCCACGACGCCTGTCCGATATTAGCCCACAACTGCAGCAGCTGAAGTCCCTAGTTGTCGACGACAACATTAAAGAAGAGATAAAGTCGTCCCGCTCAGTGGAGCCAATCAACAATACGTCAATCGAGGAGAGAATACTTAGAATTGCCGGCTATTATGGCTGCAGTGGTAAGAGAAGTTATCTACCTAGCTATCAACCTCTAGCTTTGATGAAGGACATATGTCTGTACAATAATATTAAAAGTCAATATTTCGTAAAAAGTTCTGTGGACACTGCACAGTAACTTGTTATTGTTTTGCCAGCAATTTATTACCTACCATGTTGATGTAGCCAAGTTGACTCTGATGATGATGGATGCCTCAGCCAAGATTGGCGCGCACATCTACTTGCGCGCGCATCGATCTACGCCTGCCCACAGCTTCACCCACAGCATCATTTTTGCTTCGCATGCAGGTGGCCAGTTAGCTTTGTCTTCCAAACTTGATGTCACCTATTGCCTCAAGAATTCAAACAGTGAAAGACAGACAATAGCTGAGATTCCCCATTTTCTTTTTATTAACAATCGCAGGATATTAATAATCGTCTAAATTTGAGACTCCTTGCCTTGCTGTGTCTCGCTGGTGAAACCCTAATGCCAGGCCATAACCAATCACCCTAGGTCAAGGTTTTGTTATAGTTTGGGGTTGTCTTTGTTCGTTGATAGACTACTACTGTCGCTGAGATGGTAGAGTCTGAGGCAGCATTCATCCTTGATTAAATTCTAAAAGCGAGCCAAAAAATAATTTCTGCCGAGTCAGGGGTAAAGGTCTAGTCTGGTCCCCACTCTCCCCTTACTTGCTCATTTGTGTGCACACTCATGAGCAAATGTCATCCTGTATGTGACTAGCTCCAGCTATGTGGAGGAGGGTGGATAAAAATCTAAATCTCTGATGATAATGTCTTCACGAAAATAACCTTTTAAATTTAGTCACACCCTTTTGCCATTTCTCCCCATGAGCAGACTGAATTGTAGCCTAATATTGATTTGCACCACCATGCTGAGTTGCACTTAGTGAAATATATTTGTCAGATGGAATAGGTTACTTTGTGTTATTCTATGACGGTGTTTTTTTATGCAAGAAATGTTCCTATCCATTGAAGTGTTAATATTTGTGCAGATCTCAGCATTGGCAGGCTCAGTGTCTGTGGCTGCGTTGAGACTTTCCTTCTCGCTTGATAAACTTCAGGGGCAGGTTCAGCTATGCTGGGCTCAGCCTTACATCACTCACTGCCTACTTCGGCCGTTCTTGGGATAACAAACATCGTTTGGCCCTGCGCGTGGGGACAGTCTGTCTGCCTCCTTGTCATCTAGAGCTCAAATGTCTCTCTCGCTCTCTCTCGCTCACCCCCAACCCCACCCCATCCTCTCTCTCTGTCTGGATTTATATCCATATCCTTCCAAGGAATGTGAAATTGTTTATGTGTTTGTACTGAATATTTGTTACATACCTTCAGGTTTCAAAGTAGGCTAATTAATAATAAACTATGTTGACAGTTAGTTACATCAGTCAACCATTCTATTTATGTACAGTACACACTGTGCATAAACAAGGGGAGTCATGAGATTGAGAGTGTCTGTCACACAAGCTTCTATTTACCCATTTGATTTCATTCCGGCAGCAGCTGTGTAAGAGATGTTCTAGGCAGTTGTTACCTTGTAATACAGAGGTCATGTTTGTTCCATGGCATCTTTGTTAGTATGTTTTTTGTCCATATATAATATATCTGTGTTTTCTGGGTTTCTTACCCTTAAGAACGGTATTCTCTTGTATTCTCATGCTGCAGAATTCTGACTCCACAAAAATGAAAATGTGAAGATTTGTCTCCTCTGTGCAGGTGAGGAAGTGTCCAGTGACAAGGCTCCTCTGTCCAAGCCTGATGAGTTCTCCATGACCAGCAGTGGCTCCCAGGCAGATGTGTCGAAGGCAAGCAGGAGCAGAAGGCTGCGTTGCTATGTACAAGTCATCTTGGTGCACCTGCAACAGGCTTTGTGGGGCGTTGCTGTGACGATGTGTGTGTGCTGGTCGTGGTGCGGCTCCACCCAACTGGCGAAGGTGACCCTCAGACGTCTGAATGCCCCTCTGACTATCACCTGGTTCTCTACCTCCTGGAATTGCCTCCTGTTCCCCCTCTACTACCTGGGTCACTTGTGTTGTAGCGCTGAGAGGCAGAGTCCCCGGGAGAAGTTCAGGTACAGGCTCTTCAAGTTCTACTTTTCTATTGCTATGCTATCACTAACACCATCTCTGTTCCCTGAGGAACAATGGACCCATTTCACAGCAGCAACTTTTCCAGGAAGTAACAAGGTAAACCACAGATGTGTAAGAATTACTATAAATACAAGGGAGCTTTTCCTTGCCCCTGTTACTCATTGACGATCCTTGTACAAAATACTTGGCCATAGTTGTTATTTGTGTGTGTGTGTGTGTGGGGGGGGGGGGGTATTGATTGATTCTAAACTAGAAGGAATCATGTTTCAAAGACTGCAGTGACAGCATAAATCATTTTGGTTAGATCATAAACCTTTCATTTATCCACCCCCAAAACTTAAAAAACATTATCATTCCACAGTGTAATAGAATAATCAAATGTGAAATTGATTCTCAATACTGAAACCTTATTTGGATTCATGCTCTTGCCTCAGTGAAAGTGGGGCTCTTTTGGAGGCAGTACAGTACAGTACGTGTGAAGCCTTATTGACTTGCCTAGATAATAATGCCCTACTGGGGCTTTAGGGGAGCGAGAGAGAGAGAGCGAGACGCTGACCTTGCCCTCCCTGACCCACTGCTTTTGGCACAGGAGTTTTCACAGGCACATCAGCACTTTATAGGAGTTTGAAGTGGGACTGAATAATGTCTCAGTCTGTGTGTGTGTGTGTGTGTGTGTGTGTGTGTGTGTGTGTGTGTGTGTGTCTTTTTCTGTATATTTCTATCTTTTGTTTGTCTCTGGTGTGTGTCTGATAAATGCGTGTCTGTTTGTGTGTGTGTGTGTGCGTGTGTGTGCTCATTGTTATTAATGATACGGTTCATTACAAACAAAAGCATCATGAATTCTCTCTGCGTGTCTCTGCAGGGAGTGCTGTCGTTTCCTGGGTGACGAGGGCCTGACCAAGCGAGTCGTGGTGGGCCGTGTGGCGCCGTTTGGACTGCTGTGGACTCTCACCTGCTACCTGTACCTGCAAGGGCTGCGGCTGATCCCTCCCACCGACGCCTCGGCTCTCTTCTGCTGCTCCAGGGCCTTTGTGTTCCTCCTGTCCTGGGTCGTCCTGAGACAGCGCTTCCTCGGGGTCCGGGTGAGAGAAGTCTCCTGTCTGTGGGATGGACGTCACTTCTTAGACAAATAAGTTGCGGTTGTGACTGTTTTTTGTTGTTAAGCATCCATAAAGAACAGTACAGGTTATTCTTTGTTAAAATGGGAGTGTGTATTGCACGTTTCAATTGGAGTTTCCTTTGTGTCTGTTCACCCACAGATTGTTGCCGCCATTTTATCCATTGCTGGCATAGTGATGATGACATATGCAGATGGTTTCCATAGCTACTCTGTGTTTGGCATCTCACTGGTGGTGGCGTCTGCCATCATGGCCGCATTGTACAAGGTGAATGTGGTAACCATGTCAGCAACAGTTTTCACACACCCCCAACCCCCCCACAGACACACACCCCTGTCGGTCACACACAACACACACAAGCATCAGCATTCTGCTTTCATGTTTTACCCTACCACCCATATGTCTGGTCTCTCCCTTTGTATTTTCTTAAAAGAAAATTCGGGTGCATTTTAAGTCCTCTTTTTAAGTCTTCTCTTTGTCTCACAACTCTCTCTCTCTCCATCCTGTGTATCCTCCTCTCTCTCACTCTCTGTCTCTGTCTCTGTCTCTCTCTCTCTCTCTCTCTCCCTCTCTCCATCCTGTATCCACCTCTCTGCACCCTTTGTATATAGGTTCTGTTTCAGCTCTTCCTGGGCAGTGCTAAGCTGGGGGAAGCAGCCCTGTACCTGAGTGTGCTGGGCGGGGCCAACCTGGTGTTTGTGGGTGTGGTCCCCCTGCTGCTGCTCCTGACCGGTGCTGAGGAGCTGGACTCTCTGGGGGACGTGCCATGGGCATGCCTGTGTGGGGCTGCAGCTCTACTACTGGGTGGGGAACACACAGACACACACATACACATACTTACCTAAATACAATCACACACACACACACACACACTCACTCACTCACTCAGTGAGAGAGAGAGAGAGAGAGAGAGAGAGAGAGAGAGAGAGAGAGAGAGAGAGAGAGCATTTACAGATAGGCCTACACTGCATTTGACACAGACACATTATTTCATATAAATTGTGATTTAAAGGATAAATCCAGAATCAATCAGTAAATCATTCAGTTCTTGGAGGGCTCTGACTGCTATTGGTAGGTATCAGAATGGGAGCATTTAGTACAATTTAATCAGAATATGCAAACTTGCATCTAATGCCAACATATATAAAAAAAAGGAGACTGATGCAGTTTGCTATTTGGTCTACGCTGCACGAAATTTGGTTGGTCTTATACCTATCGGAGCATTTACAGTGTGAAACAGCAGGACTATGGGTTGATGCACTCTGGATCATTTCTGTAACATAAATGGTCTTTTATGGAGCTATATTTCAATGCAAACTCAGCATGAATAACCACTGGGATGTACTGTACTGTATTGTGTATCTGTGCCAAACGTCTTTGTAATGGTTGGCTTAAGAAAAGCACCTGTTTCTCAGCCAAATTCTGACTAATGACTTTGCTAGAAGAGAGAAACACGTCCTTATCCATTGCCAGGGCTAGAGATGTCTATTCACTCCTGCTGCATTGCATGCTTGAACAGGAAGCACTTTTGACAAACAAGATGAAGTGGCTTCCAATCATTACCTTTCCTCACTTCCTTTTGTCTTGTTTTTTTTTTAGTCTTTAACTTCCTGATGAACTTTGGAGTTTTAATAACGCTCCCAACTCTGGTGTCTTTGGGGGTTGTGCTCAGTGTGCCAGTCAATGCTGGTAAGTTGATTTTCATACCTTTCAGAAATCAAGACTGGCCTGAAACAAGCTATGAAAAAAAGGGGAAAAAATGTAAAATAGATAATATTATTCAGCTGGATACCAGAATGCCAATATACTGAATTAATCTGCAATTTCCATCTTATTAGATGAAATGTTAAATCATATGCACCAAACAAATAAGATTGAGAGATCACTGTACACTTTAGTTACACAACATTATATATTAACCTCCTCTCTCTTGTGTCTCTAACTTAGCTTGTGATGCTTCCTCAGTTATAGATCGCTGTGCGAGCGAGGTGCAGTTCAACAGCGTGCGTGTGATTGCCCTGAGCGTTATTGGGGTGGGCTTCCTTCTGCTACTGCTACCGGAGGACTGGGACGAGAGTCTGCTGCAACTCTGCTCTGCACTGCACCACTACCATCGTCCACCAGGGGGCAGCCAAGATCCGTGCACCGAGACCACACACGTGCTGAAGAACTGCCCCTCCAAGCCAGCGCCAGGACACTGAACTTTCCCTGCCTCCCTCTCTCCCTTCCTCCCTCCCTCTCTCAGGCTGACCGCGTGTCCCAGCCATATAGGGTCATGCCTGATAGACCTGAAGAGCCTGAATTCTCTAACACTGGAGCAGATGGGATGTGTTACTAAATAGCTGCAGGACTGCCATGATAAGGTTACAAAGACTGACACTCTATAGTCAAGTGGTGGCAGCCATGCAAAAATCCCTGCAGAGGCAAGGCTGCCATGTAAATAGCTTCAAGTGTTACCATCACCCACCCTGGCTGAGTGGGGGGATGGAGAAGTGTGACCATATTCCAGCTTAATGTTTGTTTGGACGCTTAGGTCTGTTTCTTCTGTTGGTATGATTACGTGTTTATAATCAGATATTGATATAACCACAATCAGCAATGTTTAAAGCTTGGCTACCTTAGTTTGTGCAGGCAACCAGAGTGCAAACATCTGTTAAGCGGACTATCTTTCTAAAGAACTGCCTGCGGCTTCAAAAGCACACATACATACAGTAGAGTCTGTCTTATGTCTGTAGAGTCTATGGGATGTCTCTCTCTTGACAATTAGCCTCCTCACAGGTCAAGTGTTTGAGATGATGATGATGTACAGGTACAGTAGCGGGCAATGCAGAGTTCTAATATTCCCATGGAATTACGGCTATGGTTGTAAACCTTTGTAAGGAATCCCAGTATGTGTATGACGTGTACAGAATCTTCTATGTGTGGCTTGTTTACAGTTACATGCACATACTAAATAAATAGTCGGATGAAATATATCTGTACTTAACTGGAGTGGACTTGTGCTCAACTTTGAGATGATAAGACCTTACTAGATGAAAACAGATGCCTAATTAGATGAAAACAACCAAGACAATTCCTGTCTATCACAGAACAGCGTTTCTGTTGCTTTTAAAGTTTAGGGCAATATATAAATCAATCCGTATACAAAACAGTCAATAATACAAAAAAATTAGTATATAAAAAAGAGAATGACCATTTTAAAAAGTGAATGGTCCTTTATGGTGAACCATAGTATATAGCTCTGTATATGACAATATGGTCGTAAATGAGATATGACAAACTGATGACAGATCTGTTTTGTACAACAAAACCAATGTATGCAAGTGATGGAGGAAACAAACATGATGCATATTACTGACAGCAACCCATATTAGATGCTTTAAGGCTTCGGAGAAGAAAGCAAGTGTTGTAAGCATGCTGTTTCTGCTCACTGCTTCATACCTGACACATACCTGTAGGAGAATCTGATCAGACAGACAGACAGACAGACAGTATATGGTCTTAACATTCAAACACAGTCACATTCAGCTGAGAAAACCCAAAACAGGAAGTCTGCAATAAAGCCTTGAAGGCCCCACAGACAGCAGAGGGCCTCATATTTGCTGTTGACCGAGCCAGTCCTCAGGCTTCTTCATACTGAGTCCATGTGAGGTAAAGAGAAAGTGTCAGGAAGTTCCCCGCGGTGCTGAGGGGAAGGAAGCACTGTCCTCTTAGCAACTCTCTTCATTTGCTATGCACAACAAGACAAGTCCATGAAAGGAAGTCTCACAGAAAGCTACATAAATCCCAGTGTTAGTCATAGCAGTCTTTCCTCAAGGGGACATGATGAAATGCTCATTTCATGTAAGAACAGAACTGTTACTGGCACGGTTAAATACACTTTGGACAGAGATGCTTATGGTGGGTACTATGGTCATCTGCATACTGACTCAAACCATAGCTCTAAACAAGTCATGACACAGTTAAACCTGACCTAATAATGAGAAATAACTAATACAATTCTTGGTTGAAGGGGTAATTTTCATTATTTCTACCATTTAAGAATAAACTGAAAAGTGAAACAAATAGCAACTAAACAACAGTAGTAGTACTGTGAGAAGTGCAGGGACCACTTCAGTGGGGATCATTATGCTTGCACATTTAAGTTCATCTTGTCTTAAGACATAAGATTATGCTTGATCAAGTCAGCAGAGACTTTTTTTGAATGCCACTCATTTTGGGGGTTTGTTAATTAGAGTTGTCAATGATTCCCGTGGAGCTCGGAATGACAATGTATCATGGTCACCATGTTCTTTTCAGACACAAAAACATACTGTACAGTGCTATAAGAATAATATCTTTAAAAATATACAGTATTTATAACCCAACTGTTATTACCAAAATAAAACTTTATTTCTCTCTTAGACATACCCAACAATCTCCTGAGTTTGGTTTGGGCAAGGAATGTTTCTGAAGACAGTGAAAGACTAACATCAAAACACATAACCTGTCTCCTTTGCTTCTGAACTGGCCCAAGAAGTTCTTCTCTCCTCCTATTGGCTAACTTGAGAGCTCCACATGGAGATGTGGTCCTTATCCTTAATAGGATGCTGCCTTCATTTCCTTAGACGCCTGCTACTCCCTTAGTGGTCACATTAATATCCCTTTGGCAGGGTCAGTCTGGTCCAGCTCCCCCGCCTCCGCTCACTTCAGCCTGGACACAGGCCTAAACAATCTCCTTTGGAGACGAACATGAAGGCCGCCCAAGGAATGTGTATCCGAGGAAGAGGAGGACGAGGAGGAAGAGGGTGAGGAAGAGCATGAGGGTGACAAAGCCCCCATGAGGCATGAGTGGCACGTCTGGAGCCTCAGCAGGAATCATGTTGGTCAGGTTGAGCATGTAGCCCAGTGTCCAGCCTGCACTGCTGCCCTTGATCTGTGCGGACAAAGCACAGGACATTTACATGGCATTTACTGTACATACATAGCATGAGTCGACATAGAGAGAAGCTGCCACTTTAAATAGAATTATATATATGCAAGCTTGGAGCCAAAACAGGAAAGACGGGGGTACTTGACTCCCCTGGAATCTGATTGGCCACCCCCGCAGCCCCCCTGAATTTCATTTGCTAATACTGACGATTGACAGTTCAGTTCAGAAAGAAGCTGGAGAGCAAGGAAGTGGAAATATTGCAATAGCTAAGTATTGCAGCAGTTGAGATGCATGAGTAAGTGGAAATGTTAACGAAAAAAAACCTTTATGATGTAAGTTTTCAGTAGGCTAGTAGATCTTAATCAAATGGAAGATGACCTTTCTCAATTGTGCAACTGTGCATTAGGAAGGAGAACTTAATGCAGTCAGTTATGCAAGATAAGTGGTGGACCATCAACATTACAGTTAGGTTCATACACTAAGTATTTTATACACAGAGTATAAAATTGTCATTTCATGTATCCAGATATAATGCATCCTGCTAGAGTTCCCTTGGCTTAGAGATGGCAGACATGTTTTTATTATTATTACCTCCGCCAAGGAGGTTATGTTTTCGGTCGCGTTGGTTTGTCTGCCTGTTTGTCTGTTTGTCAGCAGGATAACTCGAAAAGAACTGCACGGATTTGGATGAAATTTTCGGACAATGTGTATATTGGGACAAGCAAGAGCTGATTCTAGTTTCAGTTAGCCATGGTGGCCCTGACTCACACACACAATTGGTCAATCATGCTGTATGTGGTCAGTCGGTGGCAGCTTTTGCGCCGACTCAGCATGTGTTTTTGGTAAAGCTACCACTGACAACAATCTACAGCCAAAATCATGTGTGGTGTGCCAAGGTCATAAAAGCTGGTTTGATTAGCATTGAGGGATCTAATTTATTGGATGCTTATTACCGCATGCCATTCACAGGATATGGTGAAGGATATGTGAAGATATTGAGTTATCTCCATTCCAAAAAGGACAGGGGAACTTGATCAGGATGGGCTTTAAAAATACAAATCTGCCTGTCTATGTTTAACAACTTAGGAGTTCAAATAATGACGGCCCCTTTTATTTTAAGGAGGGACAGCTATTTACTTACAATTCATTACTCTACATCACACATGTTGGAAAAGTCCAGGACAGAGAATGCCCAGAATCATTGAGGTTTGTGAAATTGTGAAATGGAGATTTGATTTTATCTAGCGAGAGGCACAAGCAGGAGCCAATGTCAATTTGAATTTACCATAGAATTTGATAAACAAATACCAAAGAGTGAATGCAGACCTTATCAATGAAGGTGATATCATCCCAGGTATCTGATGTGAAGTTGTAGCCATTTTCCAACAAGGTCAGAATGTAGGTCCCTGAGAAGCAATACTCTGCAAGGTACTTCTTTTTCACACCAGGGTGATTTTCTACAATCTGAAAAGTCAAGAAAGACATTATTCCATTGTCCTGTTATTTCTGGGTGGATATTGCCTCTGGTGGCTTGAAACTAATTCAACATACTTCTGTCCACGGGGTTTGGCAGTATTTGTCAAGCCCACTCTTGGCAGCGTCCAGATTTTGCCCATTTAGTTTTAGAAAGTTCATCACAAAGTAATAGGCAGAGAAGGCCTATGAGATAAAAAAAAATGAATATGAATATTAAATCATACTCTACTATGCTGACATTTTGACTTTTTACTCAATTAAATTTGGATTTGTTCTAACAGAAAACCAAATGATGCTAATTGTAAATGCAGGGGGAAATCTGTGTCTTTGACATGACATTTGACTTTCACAGCAAGGCCAACAAAAAAGCCCATTGCCGACAAATTGAGACCATGTAAAGTAAAAAGCAAAGAGTAGAAAATATCTACTTTGAATAAATCAATGGTCAAATCAATAAAGAAATAGATAATTCTATCTACTTAGAATTATCACTGGGGGAAATCAGAGCTATTGGAGGCTTCTTACCCCAAAGGTCCCTTCGATAGGTGGCTGGTACACTTCATTAAAGGAACACTGGGAATGTGAACAGTGGCTGAAGTTAAAGACTTTCCTGATGGATCTTTGGCACTGTTCAAAGTTACCAGTGCCATTAAGTTTAAATGATCCTCTCGGATCATCTGTGTGGATAGTCTTGACACAAGGAGTATCAAATGTGGTGTTAAAAAACTTTTCTTCACTGTAGCCTGGGTGAAAGCAGGGGTCATCTAGGGTGGTTTCATCTGACTTAGTGGGGGAAAAAAAAACAAAATTTCGAGATATTGAAGGCATAAATACAAACTCAGACATGCACAATTACAAATTTTACAATTCAGAAGAGTGATTCCTCTTCTGGTAATAAGGAATACATTTCACAGATTTATGCTGTATGTATGATTTTCAAGATCAATATAATTGATACCAAATTTACACAAACAATGCAGATTAAGTCATGAACACAGTATGCCAGTGCATGATCAATCTCTTGAACAGTCAGTTGGTCCTCACCTGGAGGTTTTTTTCCAGAGCTAATTTGAGCACCTGATCCTTCCCATAACACAGAAAGCTGTGTGTGTACACCTGGTAGTCACGCCCGTACAGGCGGAAGTTCATGGAGTTGTCTGGGGACTCTACTGGTTGCTTGGAGACAAAGGTGATCTGGGTGGAGGCTCCCCCAAGGTCCAAAGCTCCCATTGTACTGGCAGCCTGTAAATGAAGCTTTATTGCATTAACTGCAGCCAAAGCCATTTACCCAATGAGAATCAGATGCACCACCCCCTCCTTTTGCTATGGAAACAAGAGATGATCCGCATCTAACTACTTCCTCATTACTGTCATGCTGGTACTCCATGCTGAAATACAATTACCAAGCTTTTGTCAGAATTCCCAGTACATATTAATGGCTTTAGTCCATTTACCTGAGTCAACTGTAAAAATGATACAATTGCATTATGATAGACTTGTTAAGTGTTGGTAGGTACATTGAATAGCCATTATAAATTGTTGTAGGGAATAACTATTGCATACATCTAAGTAACCTGTGTTGGCTGTCACCTGTTATCACCTGCGTTCTTGTCATTTGTTTATTCTGCACCACAACTGCCTTCTAATTCTTGAAGAAATACAATCAGTGGCTCTCTGTGTGGTGACCAACCTTCATGAAGTTTTCCCCCAGGTAGTTGACCGTGATCCAGCCAAAGGCTCCCTCCTCCTGGCCTGAGATGACACGGGCTCCCTGGTAGTCGAAGGGCGTCTTTGACAGGGTCTCATCCACAGAGGACAAGACCTTTATTGCCCCCTCACTGTTCTGCTCCCTAGGGACAACAGTTGGGACTAGTATGTAGTTATTTGTCTTCACAATTATTTGTGTTCACAACTCATTTTAGAATATTCACATAATATAAGCAGAATTAGGCCTTACTGAAGCAGCCTCATGCCTGCAGTGGCCCCTAAGTAGACGGGAGTGTCCTTGTGCTTGACTGGGGGGATGCTGCTCTTGGCCTGCTCCAGACACTCCAGCAGAGACTGGCCAGCTCCACTGGGCTTCAGGGCATAGCTGGAGATGCCCTTCCCTGCATGGGGCAGAAGATTGGCACAGGTCAGGGGAACATACCGTAGGGTCAATTCTTTCTCGTCATGCTGCTCCACTAACTAGCTGACTTATGCTGTACACAACCTCAAACAAGCTGTTGAAATGGTGACATATGCCAAATTTCATTCAATAGTTCTTCCCAAGAGAACACTTCCAGCAAAACTCAACTCCACATCTGCATCTGCTTTGAGAAGATAACGTCTGAAAGATCTTCTGTATGTCACTAAATGTGAGGCATGTGTGACTTTCTCACCATTACAAGCCACATGTCAGCATTGCACTGGAACACTGAGTCATTTCTTCAATCAAAAACACCCACAGTCGGAGAGTGGTATGCTTACGTCTGAAAGATCTTCTGTATGTCACTAAATGTGAGGCATGTGTGACTTTCTCACCATTACAAGCCACATGTCAGCATTGCACTGGAACACTGAGTCATTTCTTCAATCAAAAACACCCACAGTCGGAGAGTGGTATGCTTACTGAAGCTTTTCACACACATGCCACAGCGTCACACACAGACACACACAGACACACACACACACACACACACACACACATGCACTCTCTCTCTCTCTCTCTCTCTCTCTCTCTCTCTCTCTCTCTCTCTGTCTAGCTGCAGAATGAGTGTAAGAGTGTAAGAATGGGCTCCTGCAGAAGGACAGACGTGTGTCCCTACGTGAAGCCGTACCTTTCACAGGACAGTGATATTTCTGCCGCACATTCCCAGTGTTGTTCTCCTTCTCAGCGGGCCACTCATAGATGTAGAGCGCTGTATGGGAGGACCCGGCATCCAGCACTATCCCATACTACATATGGAGGGAAGGGGGGGGGGGGGGGTGTTAGGTAGAGTGGGTGTGAGAAAGGCAGAGGTTTGAAGATGAGCCTTTCATTCAGAGGTAAACACTGACACTGCCTATTGAGCATACATATACAGTAACCATTAAATGCATAGCTCGGTTAGAGTGCAGTCAACAGAGTGCCAGCTCCAAAATCAATATTTACACAGACACGGGTGATTATATTTCATTAATCATTGCCTACCTTATACTTCTGCTCAATTGGTTTGTTCTGCACAACGGCTATGGCCACAAGTATGACAGCAGCAACGATGAAGAAGACTGCTACACATATCATTTTCCCACTGTGCCAAGAAGCCTTCATTTCTACAATTCAGGACAAAAGTAAAGACATTTAAATCAATACATGTAAGTTCCAAATGTGGCTATAATCAGCTGATCAGCTAATACAATGGAATGGCAAATCAATGTATGTTATAATACTCTGTTTTAATTTGATCTATGAGCATGAAACCCAGATCAGCTGGATAAAAAGAGATGCTCAGTTCAAACACAAACAGGGTATGTATTTCACATGCATGTCTCTGATACAGCACTCAGAGGCTCGTCACTGAGTGGGGATCAAGTAAGTTGATCAGGCCTCCTAGCCTGATCATAACCAGCTCCTCGGCCTACGCTTGTCTTTGTGCAAGTGTCTGGGATTCCGGCTACTGAGAAACAATTGCTTGCAGGAGTAAGATATTGGTAGTTAATCTTCAGCCACCTCTGTATTTATGAGATTAAATTACAACCTGGAATATGCTTGTAAATGCTGGAGTGTTGTTAGACTTATTCTCCGCATCCTTCAATTGTTCTAAAGAAAATCCAAACAGTCAAGGGAGTTCACCATGGAAAAGCCAGTTATTATTGTACAACACCCACCCAAGATAAGGGGCATGTTTTGCTCACCCCGCTTAATTGCAAAGGTCTTTCCATTAAAGTCACCTGGAGACTGGAATCCATAATACTAAGATATGAAATACACTGTTGTGTGGGAAAAGTTAGACATGAACAAACACATTTGTCTGATTAATATGCCATGTTGTTCTTAGATGTAATGCTGTCATCAAGATATCTGCTTGCCAAGACAAACTTGCACAAACCCATTCCACCATCGTTATTAGCTCCTTATAGCATGCAAATTATTATAGTTAACGGCAAATATGTGTGTGCTGATATGTGTTAGGGAGTAGGTTGTCTTTGCTGCTCAACTGTTGAGGAAAATGTTTGTGAAGGACAATCATCCCATTCAAAATAAGATTTGCATATGTGTGTGTTTAGACGCCTGAATAATTCAGACCTTTTCCCCCAACCTCACGGCAGTAATGCTTATATTGTGGTAAGAATTGCTCATCCTCTTGTAAAATGTACAGGTTCAGGTAAAAGGTAGGATACAGAACAATCTAATGCTCTCCATCGATAAATTAGAAAACTTCTAGTGGATATTTCCACAACAAAACAACTGTGGCACCTGCTACACATATCTATAGTACTTCACCTAGTTCACACTAAAGCAAATTTTGGTCTGAGAAGCTAAAACAGTTAGTTTAAAATAATGGGCTGTTGCTGGCAAATATAGTGTCCTGTGACAACAAGAATGTCCTTGCAATAGTCTATCAGTAACAGGCTTACAGAAACAAGTCCTATCTAGTTTTCCTAAACATTTCATCTGTTGATACTATAACACTGGTTGATAATAACTCATCACCTACAGTTATTAACCCTAGATCACAAGGAACAGTAATAAGCTGTTATTTTGTCTCCAGTATTCTTTGGAAGTTCCTAGACCAGAATAAACACATGACTTTGTTGTCTAGATACAGAAATCGGATGATACATACAGGAAAAAACAAGCACCGCTGGGTGCATCACAAGAAGAAACAGAAAGCCGTCCACCGTGAAGCCCAGAGCTGCTTCACATCTATCACCAATATGGGATGGAAAGACTTTAGCCGCCCCTCATTGCCTGTCTAAACATTTCTCTGCTGTTTATTGGCACGGCTCCTCTCCCCACACAGCCGCTCTTTAGCAAGGATCTTTTGGACACTCACCCCTGGGAGTACGCAGCCGGTCTGAGCTCCCTTTCAACTCTGAACCCCATCAAGTCTCCTCACTTCGCATTGTTTGATGGTCTGCCAGTAATTTTCCATTTCTAATTCCCTTTAATTCATAATGACTGCCGCCTTCTACTTTCTCGCTGGCTGCTCTGAGACAAAGGTACACCTGATTTGGTTGCAGTACTCCTCGACATTCTTGTAGAGACATGCCTGTAACACCTGGGTTACATCGCACTCTAATGTTCTGGGCCAAAGTGAGGCTTACCTGAGTCACACAGTAAATAAAGGGACAAAAAGCAGGTATGTCCCTGTGCTGAGCTCATTCTTCCCTCAGACCTGGAGGAGTATTACATAAGCACTATGTGGAACAGGCTGCTTCTCAGTCTGTGCTGGGGCTTCCACCAAGTAAGAGCTGTGTTTAAAAAGGATGCTGAACTACCAGTGAACTGTTTCTTCTAAGCACAGCCGTCGTGTTTACATTCAACTGTATTCTAAACTTGAAGCATGATGTTACTCCTTTAGAGAGTAATGACCCTTATGTTTTGGAGCTATGTCAGCCACAAGTTATGTATTGTAGGAGATAGAAGAAGCTCTGTGGAAACTTGTGCCAATGGTACTGTTTTCTACTGGTTGCAGTAGTGCCTTTCAAATACATGTGAAATTTATATGATATGTGCAAAACCAATGTCCAAGTTGAAATGTGAAAAGAAGAGACTGTCACCACTAAAAGTGCTTTAGAATATACCCAAACCATAGTTTGGCATTATGTATGTCATATATGCAGTGGAAATGTGATCATTGTTAAAACACCTGCAGACTATTCATTCCCTGCTTGACATTATAAAACAGCAGAGCCTGTTTGATCATGTCGTCTTTACTGGCAGAGTGTGGCGTCAGGCTCCTATGGGTGACATGGCCGCTGGTGTGTTGCACAATGACATGCAGTGTTGGCCAACATCAGCTGCTTGGGGAGATCAAGGGCCTGGAGCAGAGGGAGACACGCTGTGCTGCTGGTGCATGTCTGATCTGGTCAGAGTGTGTATCTGTCTGTGTGTGTGTGTGTGTGTGTGTGTGTGTGTGTGTGTGTGTGTGTGTGTGTGTGTGTGTGTGTGTGCGCGTCCGGCCTCCGGCCATGCCGCTCAAACTCCATCTTTGATGGGAAATCCATGACATCATTTCTGCCTGGCCCTCAGCCTAAACCATAAAAGGAAACATCCATCCCAGAAAAAAAAACAAAGCCGACTTTAATTAACTTCACAATCAAATGAGGAACAGACTCAGCATATGTGGCGATTCGTCGAACCAAACCATTACTTGACCCTCTCATTTCCAGGGTCAAGGATCAAGCTTTGTTACTTCTGGCATACAATTTACTGAGTTAAAACACCATATGTCAACGACTAATGATGACTGGTGATGATCTTATCCACACTTCATCACTCCCTTCCTTCCAAACAGATAAGACTCAGTTTACTGACAGAAGAAAGCAACAACTCGTCACATCACATTACGCAAGATAATGTTCATCTAAGGCGTATACAGCTTAGAATTTCCCTGACATCTGTTTTATGCACCTAATAATCTTTATATAATAGCTTACTCATATATTAGTTTAATATAGATGACAGACAGAACATTCATTTTCAAATCTGAGGTCTTTTACCAGCATGAGAGGATGAATGAAAGGCACAACATTAGAAAAAAAATAGTTTACAAACCATCCTCCATCTAACCTCTGTTTCAGGATATCCCTCAGACACTGACCATGAGAGAGTAGCCTACTGTATGACAATTAAATTACAGTAATGCAAGCATGATGAGATTATCTAGCATAGATGAGAGCAGGGTGTGTAACATTCAGACGCTTGAAAAAGATGGCTTGAATCTCAGGGTAATGTAATTAAGTGGTAATGTGGTCTGATGGGGTCTGCTGAGAGGTAACTTAGAGCAAGTGTGAGATTGTAAGCAGGGCGTCCATAAAGCATTTGGGTGATATAAGGCAGGTTAAGGGTGGGTCTGTTTTCCTAAGCGGCCTAAATCTCTCCCTCTGTTCTTCGCCCTCTGGATCATGTAGACACATGCAGTAATGTGAAGTGAAAGTGAAACATTACAATACTTCAGATGTTTTCTACTGCCTTCATTCAGAGTGTCTTCACATTTGGCTTCATTTGTTTGTTTGGAAATGCAACAGTAGCCCAATAAATACATGAGGAGAATACAACTGTCAGCCATTAACCTAAACAGTTTTGAACATATAGATTCAGATCCCTCAAAAAATTCAGCAGACCCCAGGCATCCACCATCTATTGCCCTCAAACTGTTGCAGAGTGGGTACCTCTACCCTGGCTACCTTAAGAAAAATAGACAATCATATATACCTCAAGCAAATAGCCTTTAAAACAGACATCTGTATACAGTACATTAACTGTATGGACCGTTAAATGTGTAGTGTATTATGTGTTATGTGTTTTATGGTGAAGACAAGGCATAAATATGTCCTCTCACTGAGAACAAATTTCCCCTTTGGGGATAATAAAGCTTCTTTTCTAATCAGTGATGGTGAGCAGACTTTACTTGGGAGTTAACATAGAGCATCCATGTTCTGCCATCTTGTCAAAGTATACACTGCCCAAATCCCTCCCTGTGCTCTTATATATATATATATATATATATATATATATATATTTATATATTATCATGTAGACCCAATGATAGCAACCAAGTGAAGAGAAACATTCTGTAGCTATCTAGTCAGTGACAATGAGCAGACTTGTCTTTGCAAGTCAACACAGATAACCTATTTCCAACAGCATCCATCTTCTGCCATCTTGGCAAAGGGAACATTGCTGTATATGATATTAATAACATAGTCGGCTAGGACAATGACATTCAAAGCTTGACCTCATTGACCTCTCATCCATGCAATAGTGTTGTCTGACTGGACAGGAATGTCTGTGAGCTGACCTCTAACTGCACTATGGCACAGAAAGCCAAGCAGCTGAAACAGGCTGCATATCCAACTCCAATACAACATCTGGGGAGAGACTCAGTGCATCACAGCAACCCAGACTGATAAAGAAACAGGAAACATTCACTGCAAGCAGGAAATTCTTGGACACACGCCTCTATCTAAATTCAATCACTCTTTCCTTATTAACAAATCAAAGGCGTTGTTAGGCACGCACATATTTGTCCTGAGGATGTTGCAGAGTTGACAGACATGATTGGATAAGATTTGAGGACATTCGCAGGCAGGTTTTTACATGGCCTGCTACTGTTATGATGAGCAAGGGACCATATAAAGGCTTTCCCACTGGTTTCTTGCAGCGCCTGGAATGTCAGGCTGAGTGAGTGTGATCCAATCATGCGTGATTATGCAGCTGAAGGGAGTGTTCCATTCTTGTGTGCATGCATCTCGCATCATACAGTATGTGCATGCAACTCACATCTGCATTGCTGGATGCTCCAGAGACCGACAATGGTGCATGTTTCCCCTGCAGCATAATATTGTCCTGGAAGCATTTTGAACACAAATGCCACTGAAATGCCACGTGCATGGATAGCATATGGAATAGTATTACTGAGCTCCTCTCTTGGGAGTTGTGTTTACTCTGACAGAGAGAAGATGTGCTCAGGCTAATGGATGTAGCAGCACAGCAAGCGACAACAGTAGTGCATTCCACATGCAAGCCTGACAGGAGAATAATGTGCTGTGCTGGGCTGTGCTGGGCTGACTGAGGAGTCGGGGGACCCATGAAACAAAAGTCTCAGGAGAATAGAGGAATTGGTAGAGCTGGGATTTGAAAGCGTAACTTCTTAGTTACAGTTGCACAGATGATCTCTACAGAAATGATTAAGTAAGGGGGGCCTTGAATCTTCCTATGGGATTTATACCCACCTGTTTGTGTTAAATAACCTACTAATAAATTAAATAAAATTTCTTGCTTACACAAGTGAGTATGTACTGTATGCAAAGGCTCATTTTGACAAAGAAGCCTTTAATATATTTTTTTAATAGTTAAAATTACCTGAAATGAAGTAGTAAAACACAGACTTTGTCTATCTTGCTAAATGAAGCACTCCTTTTAAAACAAAAATATTTACAAGTTTCCATATAAGGCATCCTGCTGAGTGCAAGTGCAGCATGTTTGCAGCTCATGTTTGGGCTCTGAGTGCTATTTCCAGTGTTCCCCAGCCGGCAGGCAGGCACAGACAATGAGTTCCTCTCACATGTTTCTTTCGGAGACAAAGAAAAGGGAATCACCACGGCTCACTTTCAGGCCCATGCAGGCAGGGCTGTGGAGGGACTTCCTCAAATGACACATGACTGGAATAATAAGGCAGCCTGGCACACACTGACCTTGTTGTGTCGGCCACAGGAAGCTGGTTCCCCTGGTGAACCAAAATAGGCACAAGGAGGGGCTGCAGGGTGCCATGAGCTGAGGGATTGCTTTTGTCTCCTGCTATCAGAACACAGGAGCTAGAGGCTACTACGCCAGTCTAACTAATGCCACAAACACACACACACACCAACATACACACATGCACGCCAATGCATACACTCCTAACTCATAAACTGATAACTTTGAGCTCATTAGGCAAAGTGAAACAAAGCTTACATCTGCCAGAAACAAGCCTTTTGATGGAGTTTCTCAGAGTTTTTTCTTCAAAGCCCACATGCCAGATGGCACGTCTGTGCTGAGGTAGTCCTTACATAATCAGCCCCCTACATATACCCCCACCCATTTCCTTCCTCACAATGTCTTAGCACTCCAGGCTAAGTGTCTGGCCTTGCATCCTTTCATGCCCCCCCCTCCCTCCATCTGGTCTTAACCCCACACATACATACAGCAAACACATCTGCTCTGGGACTGAGGCTTGGAACCAGGTACCAAGTACAACTGAGAATCTAATGCTTCAATCTACTGGAATGGTACGCCTTAGACTTCATCAATTCCTCCTATCTATGCCAGTATGTTTTTCAGGTCATGGGCAATGAGTCTGTCTCAAATAGACAGTTCAACATGGTTTACCTCGAAAGCCTTTATGGTCACTCTAGTAATATCCGCTCTACTGTAGATTCAAAACCTGTGTAGACTTCCTCCTCTACTGTGACATAATTGATAAGACAATTTAAAAAAGATAAAAGCAGGATCAACAGTGGCATCAGTATTGATTAAATCATTTCCCACCCACATCTGGAACACAACAACAGCATCATCCACTCATTGGGCAAGTCATCCCCCACCAGTGGTCTCCCATCACTGCACACTGTCTCAGCCCCACCATCACTGCCCACTGTCAGTACCCCACCTCCCTGGCACCCAGCAGCACGGATGGAACCCCCAGTGACGGACTTTGATTAAGGTCTGCGCTGCGCTGCATGAGTGCTCTACATCAAAGTGCAGGCCCATGCTACAGTAAGCCCTGAAGAATGCAGTGCCATTGAGCACTTGTTTGACAGCGCTGCATATGGAGGGTCAGGTTAAGTCTGGGAGAGATCAAGTCAAAAGGAGTGTCTCTGATGGAAGCCATGTTTGAACACATATCTAGGGATGTGAAACAATCTGTTACGTGTGTCATCAACAGGATGTGCACACGTATGCAAGCACACACACACACACACACACACACACACACACACACACACACACACATATGCATGCACGCACATGCACACACACACACTCACGCAACAAAGAAACAATCATCACCCAAGATGACGGTGAGGTGAATAAAGAAGCCCTCTAGGGTAAAGTACGCAAGCATGCCCATATTTGTACCCTCAACAAGCTCTAGTCACAGATCAGTTTATTTGCCTCCATTTCAAAGCACCATTCATAGAAAAAGTGCAATAAATATAATGTTTGTTTACAAAGTCTCACAAATACAGAGTGCAAGTATGTACTTATATGTAATAAACACACACTCTCTCTATCTCACTCTCTCACACACACACACACACACACACACACACACACACACAACCACATTCAAATAATATTTTCATGTACATACACACAATCAACATAAACAAACACACACAGCACACACACCCTGATGTTAAACCCTGAGGAGTCAGTAGTGTGATTATGATTCTTATCTGAGGTAATGCTGCCCTTTACTCCCAGCTAGTGGACAGTCATCACCACCCATCTGATCTGCCTGTGACAGGGTTTGCACTTTGCCTCCTGTCTTCATACCACACATGGAGTCTTGTTTTGCTCTCAAGCAAACGCTCCTTTGTGTAGGTATGTTGTGTGTGTTAATGTGTGTATGTATGTGTGTGTCTGTGTGTGTGTGTGTGTGTGTGTGTGTGTGTGTGTGTGAGAGAGAGAGAGAGAGAGAGAGAGAGAGAGAGAGAGAGAGAGAGCGTGTGTGTGAGAGAAAGTGTGTGATAATGGAAACAATTGTGAGTGTGTAGCCATTGAAAAGCCATTTGCCTACCTCTTTGTTCAGCCATGAGTACAGCCTCTCTCTCCTTCCTTCCCCCTCTCTCTCTCTCTCTCTCTCTCTCTCTCTCTCTCTCTCTCTCTCTCACACACACACACACACACGCTCGCGGTGCTGTTGCCGGTGCTTTGTGAGTGCTGGTGTACTGCTCCTTGGCAGCCAGGTCTCCTGGAGTTTCTTTATAAAGCCGGGGGGCTTGATGGGGGCGGGCTTGCCATCTCTCTCTCTCTCTCTCTCTCTCTCTCTCTCTCTCTCTCTCTCTCGTCCTTCTCCCTTCCCCTCTTTCTCTTGCTCTCACAGTCTCTCTCTCCTCCCCTCCTCTCTCGCTCTATCTTGCTCTTGCACTGAGCCTTATCCTCCCCCTCCCTCCTTCCCTCCCTCCCCCCCCTCTCTCTCTCTCTCTCTCTTCTCTTTCCTGTCTACTCTGTTACCTTATACCCAGAGCATCAGTGCTGAAAGCAGAAATGCTGCAAGTACAGAGAACATCAAAGAAACAAACAGAAAGAGAAAGCATGTGAGGGAGGGAGAGAGTAATTGATACGGTAAGAATGAATAAAAAAAATATATCATGTTGCTATCCACCTCAGCGAGACATACACGCCTGGTATTGTTTGCCCACCATCTTTGTCCCTGGCCAGTGTTGACGTCTCCCTGCGCAAGCACAAAGACTTGTTTGTTTGATTTGTCCACGAGATTAACTGTTAGCTTTCCTGCACTGTCCCCACTCCGACAAAAGCGCTCTATAGCACTTAATTAGCAGCACCAATGGTCTCCCAATCGTGCCCATGCTCCTTCTGATTACTCTTTCAAACCACACGCTGTCCTAGATGCAAACTAGACCAAAGCTAAAGGCTTGTGAAAGTGTGTGTTTGCATGTGGTGTGTGTGTGTGCAAATGTGTGTATGTCAATGAAGGTGTTGCCATGGCAAACAGCTATGGTGGATTAGCCACTGCTGCCAAGCGAGATCTCTCATGAAAAACACCTTGAGAGCGTTTGCGTGAGATCATGTCAACACTCGGAAAGCCCAGGCCTCTTCCTTCTAGCAGTTTCACATGCTTTACAGACAGTGAGCAGAGCCCTTCAGGAATAAACACACCAGCTTTAATGAATTACAATTGATCCTGATAGGTCTATGTACTAACCCACACGCCGCAAAAAAACAGGTGTTTCTAAGTTTATGTGCGCATGTGTGTGTGTGTGTGTGTGTGTGTATGTAAGATAAAGGGAGATGTTTTATTGTTGTCTACCTGATTTACGCTTTGGCAATGCTACTTCATTGGAAGTAGTTATCTGATAATGTGATAATATGTGTGTGTGTGTGTGTGTGTGTGTGTGTGTGTGTGTGTGTGTGCGAGAGAGAGAGAGAGAGAGAGAGAGAGAGAGAGAGAGAGAGAGAGAGAGAGAGAGAGAGTTGGGGGAGTAGAAGAGACTTGAAAGACCCATATCCCATTTCAGCCTTGCACATTTCCTCCACACTTCCCCAAAAGGCAGCCGAAAAGAGCCATGCATTTCATCATCTCTTTCAGTTCCATGTTCTTACCGAGGACCCAGACAAGTCCTGGATCAGGTGGTTGCAGTTCCCTCAGCTCTTCTAGACATTGTTGAAGTTGGATGAGATTTGTTTCACTAATTTACTTGCCAAACAAAGTGAGGAGATTGACAAGACTGGAAAGTTCATTGGGAGAGGCTGGAGATCCCTATCTTGAAGAGATGTGTGCCAAAATTGAAGATTTGAGGAAATGATTTGCAAAGGTGTAAAAAACACATCCCACATCCCCATAAATGAAGACCACAGCTCTTTGGTGGTGAACACCACTCATACAATCAATCCCTGAAGGACTTGCTCAAGGGAAGTTTTAAATTTAACAGGGAATTCCGGAGATCCAGCAAGAGGGGCAAGGACAAGCTCCAACAAATGTCATGTTCCCGAGAAGTGAGGAAACTCTCTTACACACACCTCCCACTTTGATGCAAATGTATTTTCTCCATTGGCCCCAAAAGGGGGGAAATATGCAATGATTGCAGAGAAGATATTTTGAGCAGATAGTGGATAAAAGAAGCCTTTTGTGTGTGGATTGTGATGGCGATGGAAAAATGCTTCCACGTGAACTGAGCTTGACCTCCAACCCCGGGGAGCACACTGGACACCTCTGTGGTCTTCAACGCACTATTTAAAACTTCATGCAAATTCAGGGTGGCTATAAATCTCTGACTGAGACAAAACATGTGATCTTCTCTTGAGGAAGTTCTAGGGGTCCTGGGGACCCTCCACCCCACAAAGAGGCCCCGGCAGTCATTACACCACAGACCCTTTCAATTAAAGCCCCATACAACTGTTGCTAAGGACATGTTTTTCCATGCTGAGGATGAGGCACACATAAACAATGTGTTCCACATATTGTTTCCATCGCAAAGCTTTCTTGTTGTCGAGACCAGACAGCAGTGAGGGAAGCCGTCGCTTTCAAAGTGGCCATTCGTCAGAAACTCCGGGTTCCGAGAACAATCGTTAGACAAGCTTGTGTTCTTAACAAGCCTCCAGCTATCAAGACAGCTATCACACATCTGGCTGGAAGAGGACCACACAAACACACACTGTTCACACAACACAAGTGGAGCATGATGACCTCCAGGTTTGGAGAAGTTTCCGTGTGTCTCCGAGTGTGCAACACTCCTATGTTCCTAAACTATGCCAAATGAGTTTGTGATGTGTGTATGTTTGTGTGTGGAAGGGGCGGTGGGCATTGTTTCCTGGAATGGGCATGTGTTGTTTATAGGGTTGTGTGGTGTGACATGAAAAGGAAGGTCTGAGGAAACACTTGTGGAGGCTCTTGTCAAGCATAGTGACAAAGCTCAACAACATCTATTCTCACACTTTCCGGTTCAAACTCTGTCTCTTTCATTGGGAAAATACTACTAAGCAGACCAAATTAATCTGTGTTACAGAGGTAAACAAACATTTCTACAAATTCTGTTGTTTTCACCCGAATAAAATCTTTTAACCCGGACCTGGGGCAAATGCGGTCCATTGAGCTATTTAATCTGGCCCGTGGAGCCTTCCCAAAATAGATTAATTTCTCCTTAGCCAAGGTGACTTAGATTATAGGCCTGATTTATTAAATTTGTTCATGAAATACAAATCCTTCTTTTCAACCCTGCATGTTAACAAGTGGGGCTACTGGTTTGAGACTTGCCAATTTACCGGCATCATATCGGTTGACTGTTAACACCCGGCCCGTTACTCAAAAACTAAAAGCCAATGTGGCCCTTCGGCCAAAATAGTAGCCCACCCCTGCTTTATCCTTTTTGTGGAGTAAAAACCTAAAACCTAAAATCTCTGTGCTGATTTTGACCTTGAGGACAACAATGTATCTTTGAGTTTGTAATGTAACAATGTATCTTTGAGCTTTTTTGTAGCCAAGAGCCATGATTGTTTATATTACTCCCACCACAGACGTCAGAGGTGTTTTTAGATGGACATTGTTCATTGTTGCAAAACCCACATAGGTCGCCCATTAGTTTGTTGACGTGATAATATCAACTAGAGCTGAAGTGCTGACCTTGGGGGCTTAGAGGGTTTATCTTCAAGGACACATAATGCTGATGATAACCTATTTCCTTCTGCCCTCCGCCCTTCTCTTCCCCTCCCCTCCTAGTTTTTCCTCTTCTCTTCCCCTTCCCTCCTACTGTTTAGAGAGTCATATCCAGGTGAGGTGCCGTGGGACTCAGTCTTCCGCTCACTTAAGTTAACACACACGGACAGGACTGTTCTGATATTCATGCAACTCCACCTTTATCATTATTTTGTCAACAATGGTCCACTATAAAGTGTGTGGATAACAAACATTGTCAATGAGAATAAACTCACCAAAACATGTCCACCAAAACTCACTCAAAATTGTATATATAATATCTGTGGAGAAATCATCCCAAAATTCTTCAAGTGATTTCCTTCACACAAGTAACCCACTGAATGCCTTACTTTATCTCACAGTACCTTAGATATGTGGTGACACTGGTGGATGAGACTTCAGGCCAAACCAACTGATCCAGGGATCCAAGCCAGCAATTTCCCTAAAATCATATGAAAAGCATAAGGGCTGGGTCGACGTAATAGGATAAATGAGCAAAGTATAAAACCATGCAGTACAGTGCAGCTGCAAATGTGTTTCAAATCCTTAGTGGATGGGCAGTCAGTCAGTCAGTCCATGTGGCAATGATGAATTGAAAAGAACCACAAGAGGCCCAGATTTCCAGGGAAAGGGGAATAGACAGAGAGAGAGAGAGAGAGAGAGAGAGAGAGAGAGAGAGAGAGAGAGAGAGAGAGAGAGAGAGAGACTCACATAAAATAACATGGCATGCCTGGCATTCCAGCTAGCCCATTAGTGAGGAGAGCACCTCACCACTGTGAGAAAAATGGCTGATGAAATCATGTCATAGTCTACTCCTACTAAGTCATCAGCTGATAGCCTATCCTTCAGCTAACATGACATGACTAACTGACAACAATAGTGTCTGTAGCTTACTGTAGATGCATGTAGCAATGCATGTTTTGTAATGTTTCACATTTCCTTTGCTCTGGCTGCTGATTTCATTAGCAGCTGATAACAGACAGCCACATGTTGAAATGGGGTGTTGTGTTCTTATTTAGCATGTAGGCTTTATCTCATCAAAAGCAATACAAGTGCCCTGGTAACCTAAGGACTACAAACCACTGAATAGTCCTACTGCAGAAGTGGATTAGCAGCGTAGCATAGCCTGCTATCAGACATAAGGAATCCATATAATATGGGACAGGTTTGACATCATTCATAATATTTAAAAAAAATGAATGATTTAAAATTAATTTAATCTACTACTGTTTTTGTCAGTGACAACCACAGTAAACCTACAGTACATGCGGTTTTAAAAAACGAAATCGGCCTATCTGCAATATTCTGTTTAAAACAGGGATGTCAAAGTCATTTTTTATCAAGGGCCACATCAGCATTGGGATTTTCTTAATTCTTAAAGGAATAGTCCACCTCTTTATGAAAATTGGTTATTCACCCCTTAACCTGGAGTTACATTATTATGTGTGGGGAAGACAGTGCATGCATTGTCGTAGTCTGGCCACCCCAATTTTACCTTTAGCTTAGCATAGGCGCAAGTAAAGTTGGGGAAAATTGTGGATGCCATACAAGGAAAACACCAGCACTGAGACCAAAATCCTTTTACCCACATATGTAACTCCAGGTAAGGGGATGAATAACCAATTTTCATAAAGAGGTGAACTATTCCTTTAAGTCTACTGTACATGTGCAACCACCAAGTAGGGTGAAAAAAACACACATTTCTTCATGTTTCTGACCATCACCAATACAGTCCTAATGTAACACGATTTAATTTTGTATTCCTTTCCTGTTGGTAGCCGAAGTATATCCATGATGCACCTCATAGAGAGTTGCCAGGATTGTATGACCCAATCATTTTAATTGCTAAAACTATTTTCAAGCAAGCCTCATAATTACAATTCTTTACAAACTTTTTGAATCAGGCTGCATGAAATGATGTAAATGGCTGCACCTGGCCCCAGGACCTTATGTTGGACACCCCTGGTTTAAAACCTCCCAGTGGTCAAAGTAGGCTAATGTAGGCTATGTTTTTGATTAAGTACAAATAGTATGCTGCCATCTGGTGAAAGCTTCACACACTAGCACCGCAGTGACAGACTACAATTTGTGTCATGATGAGATGTTATTGTGCTGTCTAGCCTATAGGCCTATGCTGTCTACATGCTGCCACACAGACATAATTGCCCATTAGATATGACTGCTTTAGTAGCAAGAGTATGGGGTATCCTGAGTGTCTCAATTTATTTAGATTAGAAAGCATACTGAAATACCTGTAATAGTACCTGTCAATATTTGGTCAGGAGAACCGTTTCTGTTACATGAACATGCCTGAATAGCACTGACATCCTAACTGGTTTCAACTTCCCTTGGTCCTTTTTCAGGTCATAGCAGAGAAACAGCACGTCTGGAAAATAAGCCGACAGTTGAGTAAATACGTTCAGCCGCAGGAGTTCCAAGTTAACAGTCTGAAAACTGAAACTCTGATCACTCACACACCTGGGGAGGCAGTTCCTCAACAAAGACATTCAGTGTCTCCATTGGTTCCGCTTCTTTTTTGTTATCGGAGGCTGTAGTTCCCAAGATACGCCTCCATATGTTTGAACAGTTAACAAAACAGTGGAATGTCAGTAGAACACTCACAGAGTGGTCCTAAAGCTAGCTTTACTTTCATGTGAAATTCCCTGACACTGCACTCCTGCATCTTAAGCTGGTTTCAGCTGTGTTCACATGACGGCAGGAATCCACAGAACTCCCAGGAGAACTGCAGCGTAATTGTTTTAAATTCCCACTCATTTGTCAAAGCTACTGAAACAAGTCTCTACTGATCACTACAAACTGCCACGTAGCTCCGCTGAAATAGCCTAGTGCTCCACCAGAAGAACTGGATGGCAGACATGGAATGTATTTTCAGAGGGATCAGGCAGACATGAACATGTGGCAGCATCTAAACAATGAGAACTCTTAATTTAATGTTTATTATATCTGGAAAATCCCAATATTGACAAAGACACAAAAGTACAAGCAGGTAAAATTTAATATCCACTAGGGGTAGTTCTTCACTCATAGTTGTACAAATTCATGGTCAAAGTCAGGAATGTGTTTGGTAGACAAAAAAAATGTACATCCATCGTAAAAAAGCAGCAGTCATCCACAAGCTGTCTTTGGTACACAGACCTGAGCATTCACTAGGATCTGTTTTTGCAAGCATTTCCAGAATTCAGAGGGGGGAAAGAATAGTGGCAGAAGTGAAGCAGTAACAGTTTTTCAACTGGAATGGAATGAGGACAGAGAAAAACATACAAAATAGAAAGGGCTGATGGGTGAAAAAGGATGTCAAAAATAGTAAACAAACCAGATTGTCAAATTGAGACTCCCCACCTCCCCTAATCCAATATAGCTGACCCTGAGTGAGTGAGTGAGTGAGTTAGTGTGTGCGTGTCTGTTCTGTGGTGTGGGGAGTTGGGATGACGACATCAAGTGGTCCTTAATCACTTCCTCCTCTTGCGGGGAGAGTCGTGCGCCTTCTCCTCTGCGCTCTCCTTCTTGTGCTTGCTCTTCTCCGACGCTGCCTGGGGCTCTTTGGCCTTCTTGCCCTTGGGCTCAACGGTGGGGCTTCTGGGCCCGTGGCCGATCAGGGACTTGACCAGACAGACAGAGGCCACAGTAGCCAGCAGGGCCAGGAGGACCAGGTGCCCAGAGAGGGGGCTGACGTGCCCCCGCACCACCTCCAGAGCCTGGCTCACTGGCGAGTCAGACACAGGCTGGACGGGGTGGCTTTCCTGTAGAGACACCCACAACAAAGACACGTTATGTATTGACAGAGGAAGTTGGCAGGTTTTATTTTAATCACTTTATCAATCTACTTTTTTCATTTTATTGTCAGTGTGATGGATGCCCACCCGCATGGGCTAGCTGGCAGCAGTATGGGGCAAATCCTTGCATCCCTATGTTAAAGGAAAATACCGGAGTAAGTTTAAGCATAGCCCTGCTGCACAAGCCTTCTAACAGCAATATATTTCGCCTGAAATGAAAGAATTTCAAACAGCATAGACCTAACGCGAATGCGAAACACTTTACATTGAGTCAATGTAACCTCAGATCTTTTCGATTTCCAACAGTCAGGTCCCATTGATTCAGTGTAAAGTGCCTGTTCGCTTCTTCGTTCGCGTTCGGTCTGTGCTGTACCAAATTATTTTGCTCCATTAGCTAACTACCGCATTTAGCAAGCTCTTTCAACAGGGCTATGCTTGAATTCACTCCAGTATTTTCCTTTAAGAATGCTTCTAACCGCTTGAGAGACTGGGCTTTTCAGCTCAGTGGTTAAAATATTTGTCTCCTATGCTGTGTGTTGCAGTTGATGGGATGGCGGGTTCGAGACCTGTGAGTGGTCAAACCGACCTTGGCTACATCTCTAATTCACTCACTGTTCTTTGTCTGCTCTTTGAAAAACATGTTGAACTGCCTCTGTGTATAAAATGCATCTATAAATCAAGTGGCCTTGCCCTGCCAGACAAGACCTTCTTTACAGGAGAAGTTGCAAATAGCTGCCCCCTGACTGCAGGTCAAACTTCGCAGAGGCTTCTTGATATCCATCAACCAGGAATGTCTCCAGAGAACAACCATGTAGAAAGCAGTTTACACAACCAATCATTTCAGTCGTAACATGACTGTACCTCCAAGGCTACAAGGACCATAACCGCAGGTAAACAAAACTAAAAGTACAGTGAGACCATACAGCAGGTACATGGAATAAGAATCGGCTGAGTCATACATGTCCAAAAGTAAGCTGTGGTGTGTGTGAATGTGATGATCTTGTGTGAATGTGATGATCTTGTGTGAGTGTGATGAATGTGATGATGATGTGTGAATGTGATGATACCTTCAGCCCGTAGCTGACGAGCAGGTTCTCCAGCACTGGGTCTCCCAGACGCACGGCGGGGTAGAACTCCTCCACAAAGTGTCTCCTCCACCACTGCTGTGGCTGGGAACTATTAGGAACAAAGTGTTACAGCATGATCGTCTCCCAGCGTGAAACCACTGGACAGCTGCCAACGGCTGGGCTTGTGGGTCACTCTGACCTAATTGCATTCCTATCCTATTCCAGCATTTGCTATTTACTTCACCATGTTATTCTCAATAACATATTTCAAAGCTTTGATGTATTTTCAATAGGTTTCTTACAACTGAAAGCTATATTATTATTCTGACTGAACATGAATTACCAAAAACAAACAAAAAGAAAACATAGCCATGTGGTGACTCTCCATGACTCACCCATCCTTTGAGGCTTCCGTGAACCAGTACTTATAGAGGCCAGCCCTGATGAACACAGGGGCAGTCTGACTGAAGGGGTACTGGGCCTCGTCCGTCTGGAGCAGCCGCACCACTGCACAACAGCAACACACAGCATGACATGACTATCTACCGCCAATAGAGGGCAGCACAGTTTAACATGGTAATATATGATCAATAGATTCTTTACCATCCTTCTTGCCCTGGAGGAGTCTGTGCAGCAGGGCTGTGAACCAGATACTGTCCCCCTGTGTGCCGTGGGCTGCTTCCCACATCTGCCAGTCCAGACGCGGCTGATAGGGGGCCACCAGCGGAGGGGCTTTGCCCACACTGCCTGGCTTATACATGAACTCTATCTCCTGCATGAGGAACACACAACAGTTAGACAAAATATATTATTATGTTATGATTCAATGCACAGCCAATTAATGTAAATTAGGACTGAATGAATAATTAGCACACATTACCTAATATGGTTAATAAACATTATATAAAGTATATAAAGTTTTTTTCCTTACCGTCCATTTTTTCTGGTCCATGCTGCCCTCTATAACGATTTCTGGCCTTCCGTCCTCTTTGAGGGACTTGAGGTGGACGCCATAGGCACCTACCAACCCATAGGGTTCCACCATGTTATAAACTTTCCTCACCTCTGGTAAGATCTTACTGCTGGAGACGTTCTCCATGGCTGTGTATGGGACCTGGTAGCAATCACAGTAGTAAACCCTCAATCACACAAATATTCAGGAAAAAGTGGTGGAAATATGCCATCTAGTGTCATAGTGTTTTGCAGCACTTGGCTACCCACCAGAGTTAGTGCAAAGATGGCAGCAGCCACCGCAGTGAAGACAGCCCACTGGAGCAACGCCCAGAGTTTGGACAGGACACCTCGAGCACACAGACACCTAGGAGGTCACATCAGTCAAGATACTGTCACTGGGAGAGGGTGGCACAGGGACCCTGATTAGGTTTCCTTGTGTCAACAGAGGCACTGTTTCCTGCTCCTGTGTTACTGTGCTAGTATGATATCTAATGAGAATGTTAGATACTTTTTCACAGGTGTGTTGGAGAAATCACTAACTTGTAGAAAGAAACAGCATCCCACACACTGTCATCGTTTGCAATAAAGAGCTTTTAATGTGCAACGTTTTGGTCAGATGACCATAATCAGAATATTGCCTAATGATGATCATCTGACCGAAACATTGCACATTAAACCCTTTGTATTGCAAATGATGACAAACAGTGAGCGGCATCCTGCTTCTCTCTAATATGATATCTACAGGGCTGATAGTGAAAAAAAATCCTGAGCCTGAACTTTTTCCCCATGTCAGGGAGGTGTGCATGGGTGGCAGTGTTTTCATGTTTGCAACACACTTTTAAAACTCTTGGAACTTGGAACATTATTGTTTGGGGTTATTTATCAATCCCCATGAGTTCCATACAATTTTTATAACATTGAAATTTTAGTTGACATATCTGGGAACTTTTTTCCACAGTCATGCTAGTAGGCTACGCCTGAAATCAGGCATGGCGCCTGAACACTAACAGCCCTGTATCTAATGAAATGGGCTAATGCAGAATAGACACACAAGTGTGTCCTGACACAACATGAGTCAGAAATCGATAAAAACAATAAAAAAAAAACGTACCCGAGCATAGCAGCTACCACCTCCCACGTGAGGGACAGAACTCCTACCCAGATACTGGGCACTGTGATCAACTTCAGCACATCAGCAAACTGCTGGTGTGTGAACTCTGGGAAATCAATAGCATACATGTAGTTATAAGCATATCTCATCCGCACATATTGAACAATGCATTATTGTAAGACAGTGTGCAAGTAAGAGCATAACATAATAATAAAAGATATAGTGACGCAAAAGAGAGATTTCTATGAATATGAATCCACTCAGGTCATCTCACTTGTTTTTGAGAGCACAATCTTCTGCTCCCAATCGATGCGCAGGTGGAAGAGCTCCACGGCGCTGTATATGATTAGGGCAAACACCCCCAGCTGCAACACCAGGGATAGGAAAGAGCCAATGGACTGCATCCAAGCTGCAATGACAGGCAACCACACAGAACGAAATAGGGTTAAGAACAGCTATGTGATTGAAGCCACCCAACTATGCCAGAGAGAGTGAAAGCAAACATCCCATTTTGTGACTTAGAATACCACCAGGTGAGGGTTCTAATCCAGATGTGATGAAATTGCCCCATTCTGTAGGCAGGCTACTATTTGTTTCTGTGTTGTCATTGGGTGGCTTTCAACATGCTTCTACGGATCGAAGCCGTGTCCTCCGTCCTTGAGACGCAGAAATCACTCAATAATATAATCCAGATCTTGGATTAATTGTCTTATTGATTTAATAATCACATTGTATTATGATACACATAAGACCTTAGTGATTGATATAGCCTATACTTGGTCAGTTGTTGAAGTTGCTGCTGTGTCGTCAGTAATCGGCGTCTCTTAATAATGATACATCAATGAAGGACTTCTCATTTTTCATATGTGCCTGTCCTTATTTCTTCCATCCTCCCATCATTCCCTCCTTATTGGATCAGATGGTGGTTCAGATGGTTCAGATGAAAAAGGGGCAGTGCACAGGTTGCGTCACTGTACCCGCCCAGCAATGTGTGTTACATAGTACGTTTTGGTGCATCTAGGCCACACCTCAGAACACGGCTTTGGACACGGACAAAGATGACATGGGATTAACAGGAATTGCTTTCCCATTGGTCAACTGGGGGTTGAACACGGTACTTCGACCCGGCAGTATTGCGCGTTGCAGTGGGAAAGCGGCTACTGACAATGTCTGTGTCATGAAAACTAGCTTGTTTTGATGGGCTCTGGGGTTTATAAGGAAAATTCACTCATCCCTTCCCAAGCCAGTAACTATTTAACAGATAAGGAGACATTAGCATCTGTGAGATAAGGAGCATTAGCTTTGTAGAGAATGGCAGTGTAAAGCAGTGATGGTTGCAATTGTATTTTAAGGCCGTACTTAATTGTAACTGTATTGTAAGGCCGTACTTGTCTTTTTCTTCTTCTTCTTGTGCTCTGCTGAAGGACTGAGGTGCTGGTCGTCCAGCAGGGAGAAGCACAGTGCAATAGTCAGGAGACTCATGACATTCAGATTCCCCGTCAACAAACTGCCCAACTGGAGCAGAATCTGCACAGAGAAGGTCCAGAGAGAGAGAGAAATTGAGACAACACATTTTCAAATACAGTCTCAAGCTAATTCATCTAGAGAGAAAACATTATTCAAACACAAGGAAAGCTCGTTTAGAAGCCATTTCAGCAGCAGAAATGATTTTTCTCTTTTCCAAGTAATTCAGTCCAAAGATAGAAAACCACTTTAATATACAGTATGTTACTAGAGATTTTTCAAGGGGAGCTGGACTCTTAATCATTGCAATAAACAGTCACAGTTTTAGAATGACTTGGCTGACTGACTTGTGAATGCATGTCTGACTGAGTTGGTGTATATCAGACCTGGAGGTAGAAGGCGGCGAGCCTCAGGCCGCGGATGGGGGCGAAGAAGAGGAAGGGCACAATGATCTCCATCTCCAGCAGCAGCACCACCCCCAGCTTGAGCAGCCAGGCAGGCAGCTGGTGGCAGTACCAGGCCAGGGGGTTCGGACTGCCCTGGCCCTCAAAGTGATGGGACAGAGCTGGAGCAAGCAAGGCACACAAGGAGAAATAGATCATCTATGCTGGAGTGACAACACAAATTCACCAAATACAATTTACCATTTTCTGACCTTTACAGATTATATCTGAAGAATTGATAGATTTAGAAATTTACAGTCCATTGGAAGTTGATGCAACAAAAAACTAGCCTAGAAATGTAGATGTATCCTTGTGGCAGCAAATAAATGTACCCAGCCTTATTTGGCAACAAGCCAAAGGGACTTGGTTCATTGGGATTGGTGGAAACTACTCCTACTCAGAGGCAGTTTGGAAGATAACTGCTGATTCCACCCAGGGTTGAGTTTGGTTTAATGATCGTAGCCTATAGACTATAAACATTTTAATGTTATAGTACAGTATGGCTTGTCAAACATTCCACATTTTGAAGTAGTACACGTACGGTGTATGCATGGTGCAAATCTGGTTATTAGATTTAAAAAAAAACATTAGGAATAAAAATGCAAAATGTAAACAATCAACTTCAGAAGGTGATTCAATTGAATGGAATATCATCTCCAACATGATTTAGCATGATAGCCCTGACCTCATCTACGTAAGGTGAGTGTTGAGATATTCTGCAACTCTAACCTGATAGATTCCACCACTCAGAGCCCCCAGTGGCCAGCTTGGACACTCCGGCCGCAAAGGTGACCCTGAAGAGCAGCCACCGGGTCAGCCAGAAGGTCAAAGGGTCGTGAATACTCGGGGAGGAGCCGCCGCACAGCAATGGAGCCACCACCACCGCCAGGAACCCCGTCTCCAGGAGCAACGAGTCCCTGTGGAGAGACAAGCAGCAGCAGCAATCAGTGTAGGAGACTCTATCCTCTATTTCTATTGTGAATATGCAGACGCACACGTACTGCGCACAGTGAATGGACATCAGTGGTTACAAACACAATTGATTTGTGAATAAGGCCTTAGGCTAAGGTCACATAACAAGCCTCAGGCTTCAAATCTGATTTGATTTGCATGTGTTAGCAGGTAATATTCAGTTACTCCAGTGACCTGTGTGATTTCCATGGTTGTGCATCAATCCTGCCACACATACTGATATGTTTTGGCACATCATATGCATCACCTATAACCTATATCTCCTTATCTACTTAATTAAGGAAATCTCAACTTCTGAGTTCTTCTGGGATAAACAAATGACTACAAATGACCCGAAACACTACACTATAACAGACAAGAAAGTGTCCCATGTTATTTTAGTGGGCAGGGAAACAGCTCGTCAGCCGTAGCCTACATGATCACTTGAGGCAAATAACTTTTGCGGAGTTGTAACAGGAGATGCCACTTTATGCATGGCAATACATAAAATCATAAAGACAAAGCATGAAGATACATCATGATCAAATCAAAATTCAAATTTGATATGTCCACACAACCATAAAAATGTGTCAAATCGTGTAGTAAAATCACATCAGCCTAGTAATAGGATTGCAGCCATAGTGAAGCTTGTCCATTGTCCTGTTCAAAAACAACAGGAAGACGCTCAATAATGACAGGAGGTGTGGGGGGATCTCAAACCGGTCCATCTTCCTATTCAACAAGAAGGATATTATTCTGCCAGACACAACTGACATTCATGACATTGACATTCAACATTCCTGAGGGCAACCATATAAATGTGATGGCAAGTCATGACAAGAACTTTGATTATCTCAGAATAACCTGGTAATTCATCACAGACTTCGTATATACTATTCTCAAAGATATGAGATTAACACTTAAAATGCAAAAGTATCCAAGTCAATTTTCTGAAATCTTCAAAAAATGTATTGTTTTTCATTGTTTAATCTGTATCTCTAACTGCAATAAGTACAAACAAATCAGGTCAAAATAATCCAATAGGAGTTCAAAATGGACTTCAGGGATTTTTCCACTCCTTCTTGACTCGATGCACTGTATAGAAATGTGCCAGCTTCTAACTCTATACTAGACACATTTGAAGAGAATGAAAGACTGTAAGTATGAGTGTGAAAGACCTACTCATCCATGGCCATATCATGCATATGAGCAAGGGTGTGTTGCTAGATGGGAATAGGTTACTTTCATGTCCATATGAGAGGATGCCAAGAGCCGATTCCTGTCACTGCCAACTGATATCTCTATGCTATTTCAATGAGCACAGTAATACATAAACATATCATTGAGCAACACAAACTTACCATTGACTTTGAAGGAAATCTTGACCAACCTACAAAAAAACAATTGAAAGTCAGTGAAGAAAACACAATTAATATGCATAAAATGGGTAAATGAATAATATTTCATTATGAACTGAAAGGTTGGCAAAAATATCCCAACAAGTACATAGAGCCAGGACATCTCAATGATTCTTTCCAGTCTGTAAATGTGAGTAAGCCCTTCTGAACTCTTTTTGACTTGATGGTTTATTGTTGATTTATTGTTGTAAATAATTGTGCTCAACCTCTCTCATTGGCAGCCTGGAGTGTTACTACCAGTAGGGGGAGGTATTGCCAAAGGAAAACTCAATAAGGCATAGGCCTCCACTCCCAGTCAACATGCAAAGCAGGAGGAAACTTTGAATAACAGAAACTATTTTCCCGCCAATACTCCCCTGGGGCCATTGTCTTATTTGTACCAGAAATTAACTGTGGAAAAGTTAGTAATAGGTTTGTTTGTAAACATAATGTAGTGTTGAAGTCTGTGGACATGCAAAATCATTTGTATATCCCACTAGACAAACCCAACCAACCCACCTGACAGAGGGAAAAGTAGAGTGCCCACAGACACAGGAAAACCAGGCTGTTCCTGAGGGGTCTCAGCAGCACGGCGCCCAGGGCCAACAGCGCCCCCAGGAGGCACACCAGCTCCATGGCCTGCTGGTGGTCCAGCCCCAGCTCCGGCCCCAGCAGCAGCAGTGTGGGGAAGGCCTGCATCTGCTCCAGTAGGGGCCGCTCACTCTTGGGCATCCGCAGGCGCACCGGGACAATACCCTCATTCCCATACAGACCTGCAGTCAAAGGGACAAAGGACATGGGGATTCCAGTGGATGTGCGTGATTGCTGTGTTAAGTGAAACATGCCATGATAATAGCCTGTGTTTGTGTTTGTGTGTGGATGGGGTCAAAGGTGAGGTTCATTCAAACAGAAGTCAGGCGTCAGCCATACATAGCTGCATAGTGGTTGGACTAGACTCACAAACATGTCTGATACTGGGTGTCAACAATTTTGGGTGTGTCAGATCTTGTGTGTGGTTTGACATGACATACTGACATTACAGGCTAATCCGATTATCTACATCTGTGAATTGTTCTACAGCATGTCTACTACAAGACTATGAGATCAGCCACAGAGACAATATAGCTGATTTGCATTTCAGGCTGCATCTATTCTATTCTATTTTATCCTATTCTCTTCTATCTATCTATTCTAGCCTAGATGTGAACTGATTTTTCTCCGCACCCTTAAATGCAAAAATTAAGTGGCCAGGTGTTAGTTGTATGAACACCTACTGCACATTACAATTTTTGGGTAAGAATGTATCTGGCAGGTTACCAATAGGTTAAGGAACAGATTATATTATCTGTCTGAATTTATAGCCTAAAATGAGCATTTGTACCATCTTATGACACCACTAATTGCTGGAAACTATAAGAAACAGTCTACAGAGTGCAATTTAATTCTCAAGAATGAATACCCCAAGAGCAAGTGTCGGAGAAATTAAGCCTAATATTGACGTTCACTCTACGCACACATTTCAACAGACACAAAGCAAGTCAGGATAACAACTCAACAGTTGCACTTCCACATTTCTGGAGCACATGCCATGACAAGTGTGCCAGTTTGGCAACAGAGGTGAGCAGTCGAACAAGTTCTGTATTGTGCCCAGTCCCAACTCTGAGTCACCCAGAGACCATCTTACGAGCACGGTAGAGTTAACACAGCCTTACAACTGGAAAAAATGAGCGCCTATAATGTGGGCACATTCCCCAAAGATTTCCCAGCTCCACCCTTTGCCTCTGATAGAAAAGAATTCAGCATGTCGACAGCTGAGCTGTGAAGATACAAAAACTCTGCAGGAGCAATAGGCTATAATTGTGAACAAATTGGGTCATATTTGTTAAGATAGGCTAAATGAGCAAAAAAAATCTTCGTGAAATGATGACGGGCCGTTCCCAGTGCGCGCCACTCAGCACTAACTGGCAAAAGTCCCAGAGAGCCGCATGCACACGTAGCGCAAAAGATCTCCACAAGGGCAATACAGTAGGCTAACTTGCTGAACGAATGCATGCATAGCACACGTAAATTATTCTATCTTTTCAGTAATCTTAAAATGCTGAACGAATAAATGTCACTCTCTCCTTCATCAAACACTCAAACGACAGTTCCAGATTTTGGACACATATTGTTTCTTTATGCTAGAGACATTGTTGCAATGTGTTCACCGTTAAAGTATTTCGCCTTTCATACCAACGATAAATATTAACCATCTGACTTTAACCACACAGTATGGCAGGATATTTGAGGTTTCTTCCGCAAATATTCATTGTTCAACAATTCCGTGGCACATGACTGTGGAGATCCCCAAATTTCCTGGTGGAAACGAAACCGTTGCCTGTTTAAAATGGAAATCAACGATATGGCGATGTTGCGCCTAAAGTGAAATTACAAGTCTCATTCATAAAGCAATGTTTGCTCTATGCGGTAGACTGGGATAGCCAACACCCAGATCAAGAATAAAACAATACAACCTAAGTCAGGTTATCTCTATGAGACAGCTGCTAGCCATGTGTTCTTAAATCAGACAGGAACGCGGACCATGGCCTAATCTAATTCCAAAAATAGTTTATCATTACATTAGACTTGACATTAACCTTTTTTTAATGGACTTTAATGGAACGTTACCTGGAATTTGGACGTAAAGAGATGCGAATGCGAACAAGTATATGGCAGCCACACTCCATAGGAACCTGGATCGAGGAAGTCCAATGTCACCCATTTCTGCTCAAGTCACACAACTAAACGCTTGAATTATGTGGCCTGTATTTTGGAATTGAGCGCTTCGAATTAGTGTGGAAAACTAAACTTTTCCAGCATGGACAGAAATGAATGAAGGCGGAGTTTACACTAGTCGCACATGCGTAAAATGCCTTAACTGTCGGAAAAGAAAGTATACTGTACGAGACAACAATCAGCCATGACAGTTCTTTTGATACAGATTTCGACTTTTAACTTTTATACCAGGCCTTCGTTGTCTTGTCTATCTAAATAAATATGACCTAGGAGATTTCAAAGGCCGAAGCACAAGTATTGTCTGACTGCGCGCTGACAGCTTGTAGGTCTACTCAGAAGAGGGTCATTTGAGGTTACAGTATGCCCCAGTGCTCTTGCCTTTTTTCAGTGCCCCATTCAGACGGATACTTCTTCATTTATTCAACATTTACATTTTATCCAAAGCGATTTTAAAAACATGAGATGATATACAGCACTAAACTTTCTTTTATTTTTAGATGACGTCAATGATTAAATCCGGACTATATGACAAATTAATAGACTGTTTTTATTTTCATTTTAAACGCGTAATTATTTGTAACTCTTAAATATATAGTAAGATAATTTGTGACGATCTCCATTTCACTGTGAATTATACCTATACATTTCTGCACATGACAAATCTTGTCTTCTTGAGGTCATCTTCATCACTTACTTAAAAACAGTAAGTCCAAGTTCAAGTTTATTTGTCACATACATAATCATGGTAGTGCACAATTTGCAGTGAAATTTGGGATTGGTAGACTCCAAAGACTGCAGTTAAAGATAAATAGTAAACAATAAAGTGAAATAATCACAGCTAAAAATCTATATTAATAAATACAAAAATTGTAGTGAATTGTATAAGTCCTACCCACTATGCTACCTTCCAACAAGTGTTTCATGCAGTGGGTGGGTGGTCAAGTCACATGCTTCTGGTCTGGTGATCACTAAGCCTCAAGTCAGTGCATATGGGGAGTGTGCTCAACTAATGCTTTCATCTAACCTACACTGGCTTTTTCTGGTAGGGCTACAGTATAGATCCATATAGACCAGTATAGAACATTTATATCAAGCTGATGGACCCCATTCTTGTCAATGAGCTATGCAGTGTTCTTAAACCACTTCTGCATCACTGTGATATCATACAGAGATGGAAGTCAGAAATTATTTGTATGAATCCAGTCAAAAGCACATGCTGTTTAAGATACTTTTGGAATGTGGTCATCTGTCTTCTAAACAGTTTCATTTTAAAGTGTGAATTGCCATGACTATTATCTGTGTAGTCATCTCCTCTGAACCAGTGTTCAAAATTCACCATTGCTCATTTCACAACAGCAGCCCTTCAGTCTGGTGGTGAAAGTGCCTGCAGCATAGTTGTCTGTCTGGTGTCTGGAGCTATAGGTAGGTACTGATAAGGATAGTGGATATGGATAGTGGATAGTCCAATACACATTTCGCCGGCCTAATAGGATCATTGCCCATGTTATTTTTTGGCCAAATTGAGATATTTGCAGAAATGTACTCTCCTACCTCTTCTGCATCACATTGGCCAATCACAACACTTAGAAAAACAACACTACCTGCCATAGACACCCATTCATTTGACTACAGCTGTACAGCTACTACAGAAGCCGTCAGGATACCAGCCTTATCAATATTGTAAGAAATATAACGTGACCGTAACCATAACCAAGTTAAACCTTAACCAAAAATTGCCATCTACAGAAAGCAGACCGTCTTAGGAGGGTGCAGGGATTCACCCTCAAACTACACTTGTGTGTGTGTGTCTGTGGGTGGGGTGAAGAGAGTAAGCCAGTCTGCTTCCTGCAGATGCCAACACCTGGCCAAGGCTGAAGCCACACCATGGTCACGTTTTTTTCTTGTTTCCCAAAAACACTGAAAAATGACTTAGGCAATGATCTTATTAGGCCCACGTTGTTCTGTGTCATGTCTGTTAGTGTCTGGATATTTACACCATGTATCCCATTAAACCACCAGGCTAACGCACAGATTTAATTCTGGACATGATATCTGAATGTATTTTTTCGCTGTAATGGTTCGTGCTTGCTTCTGGCACTTGCATAACACCACCATGTAGCCACCATCTAGTAGCATTTGAAGGGATTAAAAATCAACATTGCTAAACCACATGGAAAAAAATACCACAATCATGTGTAAGAATAGGAAAGACAAGATTTTTCATGTTGGTTCTTATTTAATCAGTACCCATTGTGTTTGTTATCCAGGAGTGAAAGGCAGACATTCTGGTGAATACAGCCGGTTTCGTAGGGTCACAGGTCTTTCTACTCCATGTTGCCATGCCAACAAGATTGTATATTCCATGTCTCAGGCAATAAAGCGGTCCACCAAAATCCCCCTGCAGAGAGAGGAGCAATGCACATATTTTTAAACCTGCATTCCCAACACGAACAACAAGCCAATTCTTCACAAGGTTGTGGAGAGCATCAGTAGACTTTTCTAGTGTTTAATCATAGGAATAGTCTGGTCCCGAGGCACCAACTGTTCCAGTGAGTATGACTGCAGCAGGGCAGTAGTACCATGCAGGCAGGGGAGGCAGCAGGGCTCGCACAGATGTGACTATTCAGAATCAGCTCCTCTCCCCAGGCTGCTCGGCACGCCGTCTTGTTCACTATATTTATCCTGGCCTGGTGCAGAATATCAGGATTCACATCCGCTGGAAGAGGCAGAGAAGTGGGTGAAGTTCAAAACAAAAAGAACAAGCTGTATTCTGACCATTTAATAACTAATGGAGCCATGGACAGGCCTATAAATTACGTATGGCATCAGTGCAGCCCCAGCCTGTAGTCACACAAGACCAGCTCTCATCAGGTTCCTCCTCCTCACTGTGGACGCACACTGGAGCAATGGTGTGGCCTAGACACCAAAGGACAAAGAGCTTAGGAGTCCCTTCATGTACCAGCAGGGACATTCAGAATAGAGAGGTTAATTTTGCACAACACAAAGCCCGGTCCAGTGCACCCCATTACCAATGCGAGCCGGATCACTGAGCTTGATGAGACTCAAGTCAAACGCTGGTGGGAAGCCGTCTCCTCCTTCCAAGTTGATGACGTTCTCCACAAGAACAGTCTGAGAGGGCATGAATCCCAGGTCATGGGCGCCCAGAACCACCACATCTGATACATTCCTGTGGAGAAATGTACTCAGATCCTAGAACAAATCACACTTACAACAGTATCCAGTGTTGTCAGAATGATTTTAAGCAGTACCTCTAGACACTCGTAATAAAATATGGAGAAATGTGACCATGCAAGTTTGGGATGCTGGTTTGGCGGTGAAAAGTTGACTAAAAAAAGTGAAACATGGGGTAAAGGCAGGCTTATTCTGGGTACTGTGGGCATGTGTGAGTAATCTGTGGTGCTGGAGGCTCACTTGCATTGACACTGCCTAGGTGCCAGGACCCAGCGGGGGTGGATGAGAATCCCACTGCAGTAGTGTTTGTCCTCGTGCTGCAGGCTGACCTGCCAAGGCCAGGAGTAAGGACAGGCTGCGGTCACGTTCAGTACCCTCTGCCCATTCCTGCCTGCGGCGGCTGCCACCACCTCTGCGGGGGAAGCTAACTTGCAGGGCTTGGTCTCCGCACGACCACACAGGCCTATAGGGATTAGGTCATCAACATAGAGACGTTCTAGCAGTACTATAAGGATTCTTTATAGAACTTAAAGAGAACTCAAGCACATTCACTCTATAGATTGCTAGAGGGATATGCGTACATTTATGTGGCACATATATGAAAAACCACTCAAACATAAATGATCGTAAACGTAATCACACAGCCATCAGAGCAGATTCTATGCATCAAAATGAAAGCTTAATTCTTGCCCAGAGAAATATACTTTAATGATTTAAAAAAAAAAATCTTACCTGAAGACCTGTATACACCCATGTGATTGAAGTTTGCATAACCTATTTAAAAGAAAATGTATGAAAGAATTTGACACAACAGAGAATAAATACATGAATGAATGAATAAATAAATAAATGAATAAATAAATAAATAACTACATAAACAAGCTCCTACACCTGACCCCCCATTCCCCATCTTACGGTCAATTACTGTGCCCATCCAGTGTGTGTAGTGCTGCAGGCTGGTGTAGACCCCAGGCTTGTTTGCTCTTCCACAGCCCACTCCCCAGCTCACTACTCCCGCCAGCTCATACCGCGGGCCTCTCAAACAGCTCATAGGACCACCTGAGTCCCCCTACCACAGCGCGCGCACACACACACACACACACACACACACACACACACACACACACACACACACACACAATGGATCAACAGTTCATTATTTCTATGCTTTTACGGCCATCCAATTATTCAAATTCTGCTTAGAGGATGGAAATGTAGCTCTAATTTGTTCTCTCACATGCAAATTCACAGCAGAGTCCTCAGGTACTGTAGGTCCAGTGTCTTACCTGACAAGCGTCCTTTCCTCCTGCCTCTTCACCAGCACAGAACATCTGGCTCTGCACCCTGCCATGATAGATTGAGTTGCATATGTGGCGGGGCAGGACGGTGATGTTCACTTCCTGTAGTCTATTCACATATGGTCCATCTGAGAAGAATCAATAGGGGATAGAAGGATGGAATGAAAACTAAAGATCCTCAAAGTGCATCATACAGACTGAAACATTTCTCTGATGAGACACTAGGCGTGGGCACACATGGAAGTCAAATTTACAATATTAAATGGGATACACAGCAATATGGAGAGTACTTTCAAGTGAACAATTAAGAAACAAAATGCTGGTTTCATTTCATGACTTTACATTTGGGTGGCTTTACATATGGGTATCATTAAAAATGGACTCAGCCATGCTCAGGAGGGCATGCAGTATGACGGTACATACTCTCACTTGTGGATCCCCAGCCGGTGACGGTGCATTTTCTCATCATTGGAAGAGGTCCAGAGAGGACACCAATGGGCCTCACACACATATTAAAAATGAAGGGTTTGATGAGCTTCACCAAGGCAATGTCGTTTACTTTTTTAAAACGGTGATAACTTGGGTGTCCAACCACGACGGCCACATCGCGTGCCTTTAACAGAGAAACATGTTGAAACATGTGAAAACATTGAGCAAAAGGTATAAACTGTCAGGTTAACAGTTATTGTAAAATTAGTGAACTAAATATCTAGTTCACCAGGCACATAAAACCCTATCAAAACATTTTGAGCATGCGAACAGATGTTTGATGACACTACACTTAGTACCATCAAGCTTTTAACTTCTTCTACTTTGTGGTGTTTCCTACCCTCCACCCAGAACTAAGTTAAAATTACACTGTCCACATCCTGGATGGCTGGTAGGAACTTATGTTTACCTGCCCCCCATATGACTGTGTGATCATAATTCAATTTGAAGATGCTACCAATTGTCTGGCAAAAAGGCAAAAGTGGTGAAAAGTTAGTGTTTCTTAAGGTGACATGAAAACTAGTTTTAACAGTTCACCTGGCTACAGCCCTCAGAAGGGTTACCCAGATCGTGTTTTCCAGCCACTGCTGTCCAAAACATTGGATCTCTATACCTGGGGGGGAAAAACACAGAATGACCCAAAGTTACTTTCATCTTCAGTTGGAGACCGGGGAACTATTTCCTTCTGTGAAGGGGAAAACATAAGAACAAATCACTGACCTCAAGAAGCAGTGTGCAGCTGTGACTACCCACTGGTCAGAGATGATGGCACCCCCGCAGGCGTGCATAGTGGCGAAGCGCAGGGACACCTGCCATGGCCAGGAGTGGGCATAGGCTTCCGATCCCCCGATGATGCGCGTCTCCATCTCCTGCTCAGGAGGGAAGGCCCGCACTCCAGTTTCTGCAACACCAAGAAGCAATTTTCTCTCAGACTTGTTTGGAAGAAATGAATAAAGTCACAGAAATAGTCTAAAGCGACGCCAGCCACTGACTGTTCAACACAACCAGAGGGCTTTTGAGTAAAATCTTACCGTTATACATCATGTTTTGTTCAAGGCCCTCAGGCACGGGTTGTAAAGTTTGATTTCCCGTTGTAACGTTTGAGTATGTTTGATTAGCATATTGAGACCTCACTGAAATCACAATGAAATGCACATTAATTGATAAGAGGGTTACCGTGTTCCACGATCAGCTGGATAAAATAGCCTACCATCACTTGACCTATTCAATAAGTATCCCGTCTTATTTTATTTTTTTAAAATCATATGTTTGGCCAAGTCTACTTCTTACCAGGTAGTGTATTTGATAAAATTGAAATGAATAAAATTAGTGGCAGCGGCATTTTGTTATTAAACGGGTTTCGCCCTGCAGCTAGATCTTAACGTTAACAAGAACTGTAGGAGAAATCGCATGGCGCTGTATCGTTGATAGGCAACACCTGCTACATCTCCAATCAGACCACGGGGTGGCAAACCGACTTAAAAATTCACGTTCCAAGTGGTCACCAGGAGGCGCACATTGACCATTTACATACAGTAGGCCTAGGCTTACAAATGGCTACACGGCTAAACATCAAAGGCAAGCTTGATTCAAAGGAAAGTTGTTCTTACGATTTGCCATGAGGATGCAATAAGAAGAGTTGAGCTGCGCATGTTCTGATTTCAAATGCACTCTAAGGATGTAGACTGTGGCTTTCCATAATTATTATCCAGAAAATAATTTCATTTTTACGCACGGTACCTAGAGACTGTCTAAATGTGGAGGTGGTTCACCAGGTAATCACAACCATCTATGTCACTTGGCTGAGATAAACATAACTTATAGAGGTGGCAGGGTTAAATAGGTTAATGGATATTGCATTAGTTTCTACAGTTACACTGCTAATATAGCCTAGTGCTGCCACAACTCTCTCTCTTCCCATGAACCAGTACCCTGTGCTCATATGATCTGTGAAGTGTGGCTCACCACTTACATGACAATCAACTCTGCTGAGTATCATCCCTAACACTCACTGCTTGAATTTGTGACCAACTTTTCCAGTTAATTATGATCAACTTCATGTGAGGCCCATGCCAGGACTGAGTGTCCTCATAGTGGCCCTGGGTTAAACTGAACCACCTCAGTAGAAATGAGCCTAGATACACAAGAGTGACCATGCTCATCTACATGCAGGTCAGAGCAATGAATACGAAATTGCAGACGGAGGAAGTCACTCGGAATCCTACAAATGTATACAGTTGACTGTCCCCCACCACTGTCACTGACCCCCCACCCCCCAACGGCAGTGCTCAAAGTAGTCTATACTGCAGCACACTATCCCATCTTCCCTATCACTCCCCATTCCCTCACCATGACCCTTGGCAGCTGGGTTAGCCCCCTGAGACGTGGACCTGTCCAAGGGCCTTCTACCTTGCCCCTGTTACTCTTGGGTGTTCTTTGTTGGTGCCCCCCAACCTGCCCAATCTGACTAACCTACAGTACCAACCGTCTCCTTCATTAATGCCAAATAGGCCGACACCAGACATCATTTCAATCCATTTCTTATGCTAGTAACCACATGCGTGTAAAAATAAACACACTTGAATCCTCAAGAGACAAATCAAACTGTTAATAATAGCATTTATTAAATAATCATATATAGTTTTACAGTGGGCTTTGTACTGAATTGCGAAGCACAAAAAAAAATCCGTTGCCATGGACACCAATTTCCTTGATGTATAAAGGTGGTCGCTGAAACAGTAACAATGGCCACTTAATATGTGTGTCTGTGTGATCCTTCTCCAGATAGACTTCATTTCATTCAAAAATTCTATCTACATTTTGGTGCAAATCTCTCTTCATGGCAATGCAGGACAAGTAGCATCTGATAACCTATTTCATTAATACATTCCACAATAAACTGCCATTTACAATCATGATAAAAGAATAAACAGAAAGGTATAAAAACACTGTTTAAAAGGGCATCTTTCTCATTCCCATGTGTAAATAACACAACACAAACAGGAACACACCTCACCTTCAAAATAGAAAACAAAAACACACACATGCACACACACACACACACACACACAACTTACCACCTTTGCCCCACAGCACACCCCCCACCCCACCCCAAATACACATCAGACACACACTCACACACACGCGCACACACACACACACACACACACACCAGTCTCTTCCAGGCCAAGTGCCGCGTTCACAGAACACAGATGCACAGTGGGATGCGTGGCCCAACGAGGCTGCAGTACCGTCTATGAGCCTGTGCTGTTTCAGAGCAGATATACTGTACATGATGGGGCCAATAGGCTTTCAAAGGATTTATAGGAACTGATTCTGAATGTACGCTATGGGGCCCATTTGTCCAAAGCAATTATCACTCATACGTGACTGCATTTCTGTATATATGCCCCAAAGTGGAGATAAAAGTGTGTCTTGTGAGTCCAGGGTTCAGTTAAAGCTTATTCACATGGAACACGCCTCCTTGTGTAGAGTCAGACTGACTCTACTACTGCTGCTTCCTGTGTCAGCAGTCTGTTCCTGAGGTCCATGTAGGCTCCAGTCCCGCCCTCTCCTCCAGGTATCCAGTCTGCATCCTGCTCCCTGCAGAATGGCCAATCAGGAGGATGGGGGCAGGCTCCTCTTCCTCCTCCTCCTCCTCTATGGCCCCAGGCCTCCGTTCAGCTTCTTCTCCAGCCGGTCCAGCTTGGCCAGGTTCTCTTTGAGCAGTTTGGAGCCCGGCGTGAGCAGGAGGGCCCGTTCATAGTACACCCTCGCTGCCGCATAGTCTCCCTGGAGCAGCAACACAAATAGAAAGGTAAGAAAAACTGCCTACTGCCCTGATCACACCAGAAGTTGCTGTTGGGTAGTAAACGGTAGTAAACTTTTTTAAGTATTTGTGTGGAGGACATGGCTGTGTGTTTAAACAGCCTTGGGAAAAGGAACAAGTCAAGTGCTGTTCATAAATAATATGATAGAATATACTGTTCTCTTAAAGGAAAATCCGGAGTCAGTTACTCCTTATCCCTACTCTGAGGCTACTGAGTACAGTAAGTATCAGAAAGGCATCATTTGGTACAATGTAGTCTGCATGTGAACATAAAGCTAACGCTACAGATGTGCGGCGGGGATAAGAAAAATGAAACTTTCATGCCCTCATCAGTTATCATTGGCTGCCGTTTCAGTATTTGGTCTGCAATGTATGAAATTCTGTCATTCTCATACCTATGGACAGCACTTAGCAATGCGAAACAGGGCTACGGGTTGATTCTCTTTGGATAATTAAGTAAAAAAACACGAGACATAATACATGCCAATACCTTGATATGTTGAATTCCTCCCATGTTCATCCATGCCTGAGACTGGTCTGGATTAAGCTCCACTGCCAGCTTGTAGCTCTGTAGACACACACACACACACACACACACACACACACACACACACACACACACACACACACACACACACTATATATATATATAAATATTCCATTCAAGCACTAGGGGGCACACCTGCCCTGCATTTGCCAAATGAACATGCTTAGTGTTCTAATGAGCAAACATCTATTACAAATTCACTGGGATAGATGAGCTTCTCATTTGCTGCATAATAACTATACAACACAGAACAAACATTCAACACTGAAAATGATGTTGGGAGCCAAAAAAGAGAGTTTAGACTGGTCCTCCACTAATAACAGACCCATGCCATCTCACCGAGAGCCTTTCCAGTGCTCAGGGAAAGTGAAGGAGCACACACACACACACACACACACACACACACACACACACACACACACACACACACACACACACACACACGCGGAGGCCTGGCGCTGAGCCAAGGCACCCAGGTGGGACCCCAAACAGAGGCTATCTCCACAGGAAAGGCAGAGAATAAACTTCAACACAATCAGGGTCTGCTCAACTTTCTTCCCCACACAATAAGGTGGAGGACTAGGTGGGAGAGGGGAAGGGGGGGAAGAAGGGAGGCAGGAAGGGAGGGAGGGAGAGAAGGAGGGATGGAAAGATTGAGTTACACGGGGTCATTCGCTTCTCTTAGTGAGATGTGTGTCCTGTGAAATTGGTTGTTTGTCTGTTGAGATAAAAGATTGTTTTTGTTTTTTTCCCACTTCCATTTTGTTTTTTTTCCCCCTCTTTCTTTCTGTGGCCATATCAGGCTCAGTGAGGGCAACTCTATCCAGAGGAGGAAGAGGCAAGGCTTGGGTTTCTGTTTGATGCCTAGTTATTTATCCACTTTTATCTTTTCCCCCTCTTCTCTCTCTCTCTCTTTATCTCTGTCTTCCTCTCTCTATCTCTGAGGTGGAGCCCCAGTGAAGAGCATTGCTTCTTGCGCTCGCAGGTAATCACTGAAGGAATAGGGGAATGCATGTAAATGGAACAGATACGCATGTTGGCTCTTTTTGATGTATGGCGTGAGCTTATCGGGCCGGCACACTCGCCATGCCGTCTGCCATGCCTCAGTTCTCGCTCCGCTGGCGCTCCACCGCCGGATGAGAAACACACCAATTAGTTTCAGAAGCCCGGCGCAAAGGACACAGCGGCCCAGAC
>JAODXP020000026.1:2221046-2223546 GCA_027497455.2 Sardinella longiceps
TCAGGGCTGTGCTTGAGTCTCCCGACAAAGACAAAGACAGAGGGAGAGAGAGAGTGATGCTGAAGAGCACAGATCTAAATATAAAACTGGAGCAGTGAGTGCCGGCAGTCTTGCATGGGCCCCTGGATCTGACACCGAGCACAGGGTCTCCCCAGGGACTTCATTAGGCGCGAGCCGAGCCCTCTCGACCCCACCGCTCGGGCAACAAACCACACGGGCGTCTGAGGTCTTGTTGCCGAGCCACTGAGTTTGGTTTGGAGAGTGTGGTTAGCGGAAAGAAAAAGCCACAGCATGGTTTCCTATAGCGCTTTGGCCATTAGCGTGGCGGCTAATGCACTGTGGAAAAGCTACATTAGTTAGATGTCATTAGTGACTCTGTTAGGAGACCCCACTGTGAGCTGCGTGTGTGTGTGTGTGTGTGTGTGTGTGTGAGAGAGAGAGGACTAGCGTTTGAAGCTATTTGAAGCTATTCCTGCCACGGTTCATTCATTAGCATGGCTGGCTAAGTGGAGGAATGCTGAATGTAGGGCACATGAATACAATAGTTAGCATTCACAAACAACTAGCAGCAGAGAGAGTGTGAGTGTGAGTGTGAGTGTGTGTGTGTGTGTGTGTGTGGGGGGGGGGGGGGTGGTAGATGTTGATGATGATGGAGACAAGCTGAGACCAAGGGAGAGAAGGCAGGAGGGACAGGTAGATACAAAGAGAAGAGACTGTGTCTGTGTGTGTGTGTCCTCACCAGTGCTAGCCACACGTCTGTGCTGTCCGGCTGCAGGGCGGCTGCCTCCCTGTACACCTGCAGAGCCTCCTCATAGCGGCCTGTGTTGTAGTACAGAGCACCCAGGGGAGTCAGGATGTCCACTTTACGCGTCACCTGCAGGGCTCTGTGGGATACACACATAGACAAATACACACACACACACGTCAAATTCAAGCAAACGAGTCAGTTAACAGGGGACAAATATTAGCTCCTAGCCTCTGGCTAAATGTGTAATGTAGCTGGCAAAGGGGACCTGCCTAGTCCACAGGGGAAACTGACTGTCACAGTGATGGGCTGAACAGTGTAAGCTGGCAGTGACTAAAGCCAGTCTTTGGTGCAGAAGCTTAAACTTACCTCTTGTACCAGGATTCAGCCTCTTTGTTGTCATTGGCTGAGCGCAGGAGGCGGCCCAAGTTCACCATAGCCACGTAGTGAGCTGGCTTCAGACGCACAGCCTGCTGGTAATGCTCCGCCGCCCGCTCCCCATCTCCTAGTGTGTGTGTGTGTGTGTGTGTGTGTGTGTAGGGGTGTGTGTGTGTGTGTGTGTGTGTGTGTGTGTAGGTGTGTGTGTGTGTGAGAGGTGTGTGTGTGTGTGTGTGTGTGTGTGTGTGTGTGTGTGTGTGAGTGTGTGTGTGTGTGTGTGTGTGTGTGTGTGTGTGTGTGTGTGTGTGTGTGTGTGTGTGTGTGTAAGAGAGATAAAGGAGAGATTACTTAGTATTCTGTGGGCGCTAGCAGAGGATACTGTATCAGGCTATTGTTAAAGCACAAAGCAGCACATTTACCAGTATCCACCAGGAAAACCCCATAATTGTTGTGCAGGTCTGAGCTGTCGGGACAGTTCTCAATGCCCTGGAGGTAGGTCTTATTGGCTTCGGAAAATCGCTTCTACACAACACCACACCACACCACACCACACACACACACACACACACACACACACACACACACACACACACACACACACACACACACACACACACACAATCAAAGGAGGAGAGACAAATCAAATAAATGTTCAGTGATATCACAGCAGGATGCACTAACCATGTTAGCAGGAGTCTTGAGAGGAAGGAGTGTGTGTATGTGTGTGTGTGTGTGTGTATGTGTGTGTGTGTTTGTTGAAGGGTGAGGAAGATGAGGCAGAGGAAGGAGAGGAAGGCTAGACAAACCTGCTCGGCGTAGAGGGAGGCCAGACTAGAATAGGCATCAGCAAACTGGGGGCCAAAGCGGATAGAGTCCCTCAGCATGAACTCAGCCTCTTCCTCTTTTCCATGAGATCTACAACATCAACATCATCATCATCATCATCATCATCATCATCACCACCACTGCCACCATCATCATCATCATCATCATCACTATCACTAACACCATTATCGTCATCATCATCATCATCTATAAATTTCACTATCATCAGCATCTTCTTTTCTAGTTGATCTTAATATACTCTGAGATGAAGAGTGTGTTGATGATCTCTGTTACTATCTTTAAGAGATAAGGTAATTTATTTATCTCAGTGGGGTCCTGGCAATGTGAGAGATAAAAAACAAAAGAAACAACACAAAAAAGCCTGATAGCAATGAGAACCAGTATCTTTTGAATTATAATTGTAGTCAAGAGCAACCCCAGTATAATTACCATCACCCTCATATCCACACTAAACATATTCTTTGTCTATTATCTGTGTGCATGGAATGCTACAGCTATTTCTGTGTGCTAAAAATAAACAACTTGATAACA
>JAODXP020000026.1:2231046-2233546 GCA_027497455.2 Sardinella longiceps
AAATGGTTAGGAGGAGGAAGCAATAGATTGGAGAGAGAGAGACAGAGAGAGAGAAGCACTTCATCATATTCTTAATAACACCAGCATGCTACAGAAAGATGGGGGCAATAGGACACACCAGCACACATATATAAGCCCTCAGCACAGCAGCACACTGCACGCAAGCACACACACACACACACACACACACACACACACACACACACACACACACACACACACACAGCCCATCCCCCACACTCTGCTGTGCTGTGGATCTGGGAGCCTGAGCTGGCTGTGAGCACTGATTTCATCTGTGCTTTATGAGAACCCCCCCTCATTCCTATGGGTAACCCTGTAGACCTGCAGTTATTTACAGATTCTCTCTCTCTCTCTCTCTCTCTCTCTCTCTCTCTCTCTCTCTCTCTCTCTCTCACACACACACACACACACACACACAAATACACTTAAACACACACAAACATACACATACATAAATACACACACACACACACACACCAGTGGTAATACAACCCCTTGAGGACATACTGTATAAACTGAAGATGCTGGCATAAAAATCATAAGAAGGCAAAAGGCGAAACATTATTAAGTGAAATTCTTCTTCTGTGAAATGTATTTCCAGTGCCTGTATGGGTGTGTGTGATCAAGCCTGTTATTCATCAATCCACTGGGTATTGCAGCACACTTCTTTGTATGTAGGTGGAGAGAAGTATGCATGAATGTGTACAGTGTGTGTGTGTGTGTGTGTGTGTGTGTGTGTGTGTGTGTGTGTGTGTGTGTGTGTGTATCCCAATGCCTGTGTTCCCAGACTGAATGAATTTCAATAGGCCAATATTAAAATGGTGGAAATCCATTATCCCACTTAAACATGCAAATAGCTCCTAGTGCCTTTAATTGATTGTGTTCATGTAGTCCATGCAGAAGAAGCCCAAGTCCTCCTCAGCTGCAGCCTCTAATACAACTCAGGATAAAACAGCATCAGCTTCAGCTGGACAGGATGTAAAAACCCATGCGTAGGAAACTAGAGATGAGCAGTGTGTGGGAGAATGGAGATAAAAAACTCGGTGGACTGAAGTTGACCAGTGTGTGTGTGTGTGTGTGTGTGTGTGTGTGTGCGTGCGTGTGTGTGTGTGGAGAGTGAGTGATGACCTGTGTGTCTGTGCTTGTGGGAGTGAGGATGACCAGAGTGTGTGCGTAGGTTGGAGGTGGATGACCTGTGCCTCTGTGTGTGTGTGTGCGTGTGTGTGTGTTGTGGAACGGACTGAAGTGAGATCTGACTGGCCATTCTAACAGTTTGATGTAAACACAGTCAGACGAGCCTCCCACTCTACTCCAGCTGCATTCCACTACTCTGCCTGATGACTTTACCAGCACACACACACACACACACACACACACACACACACACACACACACACACACACACACACACACTCACATGTCTTTGCACAGGATACTTATATTTGGCCTTTAGTAGCCTCCCTTCCTGCCCTCGGTCTGCACCCGCCCCCTCCCAAAACAAAGGTGTCCAAATTTTCTCCCTCTCACACACAACTGTGTAACACACACACACACACACACACACACACACACACACACACACACACACACATAGACAATACAAAGCATTCGTTGTGCCACCGTGCAGGGTTTTCTTTTTTGGTTGGTGGATTTAGCGTGCGTATTTCAGGAAACTTCCCCCCACACTGGGTGCAGAGAAATGCAATCTCAAAGCTTAGGGGACTCTGGCCTGCACAGGCTGCACAGCTCCAGCTAGATTTGGACTTTCTGCAAGGGAGATCTGCTATGGATGGAATAGGTCTCTCTCTCTCTCTCTCTCTCTCTCTCTCTCTCATGCAGACACACACACACACACACACACACACACACATACACTCTCTCTCTCTCTCTCTCTCTCTCTCTCTCTCTCTCTCATTCTCCCATAGTGTGTGAATTTAAACACACTGCTGCAGTGAGCAGAATAGAAACACTGTTTATGTTTTGTCCCAAAGCCATGGAGATGGACACCAGATGAATTTATGAATGCATAAACATGGGCCTCTGTGTGTGTGTGTGTGTGTGTGTGTGTGTGTGTGTGTGTGTGTGTGTGTGTGTGTGTTTGGCCTTTAGAGGCATAGTGGCCTGGTATTCATCTGGCTGGCTGCATACAAAATTGTGTGTGTGTGTGTGTGTGTGTGTGTGTGTGTGTGTGTGTGTGTGTGTGTGTGTGTGTGTGTGTGTTAAAGAGATGGTTGCACATACAACCCTTCTGTTATAACAAGAAGGGTTATACGTGCATACGTGCTCAGATTACATGACGTCTATAATTACATGAGATCTCCATGATGATTTTGCAAGGAGACGTGTGACTGTTAACAATGCTGCTAAGCAACGTGAACAACAACACTCCACTTGTGTCTTATAACATGGCCACTCTCTCTTGACCAGGAGGAGCAGAGAATTCTTGGCAATCATATGAGAACTGAGACCGAGAAAAAAG
>JAODXP020000026.1:2238546-2244294 GCA_027497455.2 Sardinella longiceps
AGTCAGTTTGCGTCTAGTTTATTTGTGCTTCCATTTGCGCTCAGATAATCAACATGTCCGTAACAGCAACGGAGAAAGAATAAGCAATTCTTCCCGCGTATCATAGACTGTAGACCTTCTGTGAGTAACGTATTTGTGAAGAGAAAAAAAACGTGTTCAATAGGCTATGCATGACAGTGCGCATACACTAGTCTATGCAACTTCAGTTCGCTCCATCTCTCCACTGATCAAAGTTTGCCTGCCCTTGTTGATGCTGCTCCTGACATCGCGGCAAGAAACCTTGAAACTGTGATTTGACATGTTGAATGTTTGAAACTACTTGCAACTACCTGAAAACTTTGATTCACACCGCTGCGGTTATCTCATGTTGTCTTAAATCTTCACTCTGAATTGGAATAGGCTTTAGGTTAGGCTACGCCAGCTACTTCCATAGCTGCACTCAAACAGCTTGTGCTGAAGGCATGGGCGGAGCTTGGTGAGGCTGCGAGTGAGCGCGTTGCATATGCATAGGCCGTTTCTCCTAAGCTTCATTAGACACTAACAAAACATTTTCTGACTTAGTCTATCGTTTTTGCCGATATGACAAAATTCCCATCGTGGAAATTCTTTTCCCGATATACCGCAGACGATAACATATCGCACAACCCTAGCAGTCGCCCAGGGTGGCATCGTCGGGAGGGCGGCATCACGGGCACTCCGAAGTTTTTTTTAATTATTATTGCGCACGCTAGCACCGAAAATGACAATCGCGGGTGATTCGGTTTTGCTTCATTGTCTTTCAGAAGCTTTGGTACAGGTAGCCTATATCTGCGCCTACAATAGAAGTATTTGGTATCAAATTAAAGAAGACATCCAGACGCATGCATTGGTGTCACTTGTAATGTACTTGCTTGAGAATGAGGGCGTTCAATTTCAGTGTAAAGATCGCCCCCATTTTGAAATATCTTTATCTGGTGTTATAAACTTGGCTGCTGGAGTTCCATCTAATAACCAAGAGCTCAAAAAATAAAACTAGACCAAAGCAATCACTACACATTATGATATAGACCTATAATCTGAACAGAAGAGTTTTCTATCACCCATTTGCAGAAAATGAACACCCCACCCCAGACCGCCCCTGCACAAGCATCTCTAACAGCATCTCTCATTCGCTCATTCTCTCTCTCTCTCTCTCTCTCACACACACACACACACACACACACACACACACACACACACACACACACACACACAGAAATACTACTCCCTCACACCATTCAAGGAGCAGTAAGCCCTACTGTATGTTTCTCTCTGACTTGCAGGGGACATGTTCTAGTGCTGGTTGACTGTCAGAGAGAACAGTGGAGAATGGCAAGTTTTCCTCCAGATGACTTCAATCAAATGTGTGAGTTTCTGTTGTGTGTGTGTGTGTGGGGGGGGGGTGCAAGAGTCCTATGCTCACTGACACTCACGCACTGGGCACAGTTAGTCTTCCTTACTTACAAAATAACACACAAGACCACCACACACACACACACACACACACACACACACACACACACACACACACACACACACACACACACACACACACACACACACACACACACACACACACGCCTTTCAACTGTCAAAGGATAAGAGATTAAAGAATGGGAGGAAAGAACAAGAGTCTGCCAAAGCTCACCTGTAGCACATGCCTAAATTGAGAGAATGAAACAGAAAGAGAGAGAGAGAGAGAGAGAGAGAGAGAGAGAGAGAGAGAGAGAGAGAGAGAGAGAGAGAGAGAGAGAGAGAGAGAGAGAGGGGGTGCGGGGCTGAATGAGAATGAAGAGACTCAGGATAGTGTGTTGCAGACTAGGAGGACTTTGGCCTGCTTGTCTGTTGGGTAAATTGGATTTATAATTACTTGTGGAGACAGACAGACAGACATTCAGGAGGCTTTGAAGTGGACTAAACTAAAAACACTGCACAGAGACAGAGGAGGAGAGGAGGAGAGGGGGAGAGGGGGAAGTGGAGGTGAAGGAATGAGAGGGGGGAGGAGGTAGTGGAAAAAGAGGAGGAGTGGAAGAGGCGTGGTTGAGGGACAAGGATTTGCTGGTGACCTAGCAGTGCAGGAGAGGCACAGAGCGATTGGTCATGCCTAAGTGAGAGCACTTGATCAGGCGTTAGATGGGAGGAGGGCTATGGAGCGATTGGTCATGCCTAAGTGAGAGCACTTGATCAGGCGTTAGATGGGAGGAGGGCTATGGAGCGATTGGTCATGCCTAAGTGAGAGCACTTGATCAGGCGTTTGATGGGCCCGATGAGAGCAGTGGAGAGACTCGGAGCTCCGCTTGGCTGCCTGGCGGGCTGCTCTGTTTATTTGTCCTGCCTGATGCCCACAGATGAAAGAGGGCCGCTGTGGAAGTCTCTCTCTATTAAAGTCAACACAGCCCTCTCTCTCTTTCTCATCCCAGCCCTCCTCTAAAAAAGGCTTTGTGGACATTCTCTACACTTCCTCTCCACTCAAGGCCAAAAGAAACCATGAAAAGTAAACTCTCTTGTACCACTCTGGGATCAGGCATAAAAGGTTCAAATACAATGGATAGGAAGTTGAAAAACAGGCAGAAACTTGCAATTTTTTTGTCAATGTGACATTGACATTGAGACACACACGCGCACACACACACACACACACGCGCGCGCGCACACACACACACGCACACACACACATAGCCATTTTCTGACATACACACACAAGTACACATAGTCCCTCATTCATGTGAAACTAGATGTCATGTTGACATTAGCATGCTGTCACTTTCCAACCAGCTAATGGGCTAAAGATGAGGCAATCCCTCTCTTCAAAATAATCATCCAACACCTGCGCCACAGTCACACCTGCCCTGCTGCTTAAGACTCCATACAGTAGCAACACCTGGCAGGACAGAAATACTTGATTGGGAGGCCCTGTGCTGTCCAATTTACTATGAGATTAATTCCACTGTGGAGTTAATAGCTACCTGCCATTGCGTCAGAAAAGAGTGCCTTGTCTCCAGGGCAGGAGAAACGCTAATAGCACTGCAGGGAGTCGGGCTGCTCTACAGAAACCTCCTAAGCTCTTTCTTCACTAATACAGTACAATGGCTGTCCTTTATTCCAATGTGCCTCTCAAGAGGAAAGGAAATTGCTTAAAATAGACTAAGGCTTCTTTAGAGTCCTGTGTAGTGTTTAAATGTGTGAAACTGAGTAAAAATGAGTAAAATCATTTGTATTATTTAGTGTTGTAGCAGATGATGCCCATAGGACTGGTGTAGTACACTGCTTAAGCTTGGAGCTGTGGACTCTAGAACAAAGCTAAACTACTGAGATGGTGCCACTGGTGCAGACACACACACACACACACACACACACACACACACACACGCACACAGGTATACACACAAATATGTTCACATAGTCATACACACACATAAACACACAGACATAAACACACACAGACACGGGCACAGAGGTTTACATGCACAGATTTATGTAATCTATCAGGACATGGGTACTATGAGGACATCCACCATGTCCCTCATATTTACCTCATGTCCTGATAAGGTAGTTGAGTATCCATATCAGTAACATCATAAACAAGACCGCAGCATAAACAAACAAGATCACATAAACACACACACACACACACACACACACACACACACACACACACACACACACACACACACACACACACACACACACACACACACACACACACATGGAGTTTACCTGGGCATGTAGAGGACCCTCTCAGCCACCACAAATCCCACCCGGAAGAAGAGATTACTGGCAGGGATGAAGGGGAACACCAGGAACAGAATCCCAACCAGCACCTCTCTATTCTCCACTTTCTACAGACAGAGAGAGAGAGAGAGAGAGAGAGAGAGAGAGAGAGAGAGAGAGAGAGAGAGAGAGAGAGAGAGAGAGAGAGAGAGAGAGAGAGAGAGAGAGAGAGAGAGAGAGACATGGATACAGTATCTGTTTTCTTGGTCCTTAACAAGGTATTGCACTTCTTGTATTACCATTGGGATGGAAACGATTTTATCTTACATTATCTCTTATCTTATGTATGTAATTTCCGCATATTTTGTCTGTTCCATTGTATACAGCCTACATTGGGAAAATCAACTCTGATTGCTAGAACGTTGTTTATTATTTACAGCTAGATCCTAATCACATTCAACATCAGGCTAAATCAGAGGCACTATGCGCTGGAGAGAAATCAAAGGTGCTTTTATTAAACATTCACACAGGCTTTTGAACAGCACTGCTGATCTATGTGCTCAGCTATTAAAGCAGACTTGGATTTCAAGCTGATTAGCATTTTTTTGAGAGGTGTACTCACACACACATAAACTACACACAAACCACACACACACACATACACACACACATACACGACCATATACACATTTCACATTTTCTGTTGATTAATCCTACACCCAAACAATTTTAGAAGCAGCAAACTCCATCCTCCCTTTTCATTAATAACAATACAATACAAACATAAACACACACACACACACACACACACACACACACACACACACACACACACACACACACACACACAGTTCTTTTAATGAAGGAGTCATGTGTGGTTCTAGTGTTGCTTGTTAGGCTAATAAATGCCTCAGTGCGACGGTACAGTTGATTAAAGGGACCTCTTCCTCAAAGTCTGTTTGTGCTTTTAGCCTCTTAACAACACTAAATATCTCACTGCAATCAACACACACACACACACACACACACACACACACACACACACACGCGTAGGTCCATCTGCACGCAAACATCTACTCCAATCACATTCACACAAAAACAAAGATATGTGAACACTTGCAATCTTTCTCCACTCAGACACACAAACACACACACACACACACACGTAGGTCCGTCTGCACGCAAACATATACTCCAATCACATTCACACAAAAACAAAGATATGTGAACACTTGCAATCTTTCTCCACTGACACACACACACACACACACACACACACACACACAGACACAGACACAGACACACGTTTGTCAAGCTGACAGAAACCACACAGAGAAGGAAGGATGTAGTAGTGTAGAGCATAGCTACTCCATAGCATAGCTACAGTATGGCTACAGTGGGTACAGTCCAGAACAGCAGAGCAGGAGTGGAGCTTCACCACCTCAGTGCCTATGAGGCCCAGGCCAGGCCAGGCCAGGCAAGAGCACTTGAGCTCGATGAATGGATAATAGGCCACTTAACAATAACCCCCCAAAAATGAGAGGAAGCTGTTAAAACTTAATGAGTCACTCCGGGAAGAGTAAGGGTCCCCCTCTCTGCCCTCTCTTGTTTAACTGTACTACATCCACCCTTCTCTCTCTCTCTCTCTCTCTCTCTCTCTCTCTCTCTCTCTCTCTCTCAAATTCGAACTCAAATAGAGCTTTATTAGCATGACTGTGTAGATACAGTGTTGCCAAAGCAGTGAGTGAAAAGTAAAATACATAATGAAAGAACAATGACAAAAGTACAATACAGTAGTAGTAATCTGGTATGTATATCGAAACTTATTATTGAATATTAGTGGATGTCTATGTATAGGCCTACATGCACCCACACACATACAGAATATATATCCATGTTTAAAGGAAACCTATGTTTATATCTAAATCTAATAAAAAAGGAATCTTATTCTTAACCCATACCTACAGTTGTTTTTAATTGATAATTATTATGATTACTATTTATTTGAAAGGAAACTTA
>JAODXP020000026.1:2254394-2269394 GCA_027497455.2 Sardinella longiceps
AGAATACCAAATCTGCCACCAACAGTAATACATCATCATGACAAAATTCATCTATCCCTCTCAATTTTCACTTCCTTCCGTCTCTCCCTCTTTCTCTCTCTCTCTCTCTCTCTCTCTCTCTTTCTGACATTCACTCACTCCATCTCTCGTCTCTCTCTCAATTGGAGACAGGCTATCCTCCTGCCATGCAGTGCCTGCAGTCCCTACACAGGTCCAGACTGGTGCCAACTTCAGCTTCCATCTCCTCTTGCCTCACGCACTCCTCTACGTGTGTGTGTGTGTGTGTGTGTGTGTGTGTGTGTGTGTGTGTGAGTGTGTGAGTGTGTGAGTGTGTGTGTGTTGTAACGCATGTTGGCTCTCACATGAGCTACAAAAGGGAGTTCCACGACAGAGGTAGCAAAAATATAAGATATTTATTAAAGTAAGTATAGAAAAGTCAGTGCAGTGAATAAAGGAAAAGTGTAGTGCAAGTGTATGTCTAGGGATATGTATCAAAGAAACAAAAGAACGACGTCAAGAGGAGAGGGAGCCCATCTGCCTTCCGAACCCAGGCCTTCTTGTACAGGGGTTGATCAAGGGCAATTGCACACACCTGCACGTCTCGGCCAACCTGATACCACACAGACAGACATCATGAGCGCAAGGGGGCGGGGCTAGTGAAGACCCGGCTGGGTCGTAACATCCCCCCTTCTTAAAACAGACGACCACATAGTGAGACGTCTGACAAAGAGTAAACAAACATACAAAAATATTTTTTTTTCTTTTCACTAAAAATCATTTTAGGGCATAAAGGTCAAAGACCCACTAACCATCACCAACCACCACCAACAGTTGTAATGAGTAAGCTTTAAGTAAACACCACCAATCCACCAGTCAAATATATCCCACTAATCCCCCCCATTCCCCAAACCTCCACATCCAGTACCAGCAATTCCCGGCGCCTGGAAAAGCATATTAAGGATAGACTAGACAGGAGACATAGAAGAGAGAGAAGATGCATGAGACAAAATGACAAGGACAAACTTAGCTTCCATCATCCAAGGCGCGGGACAACGCATCTGCGATGACGTTGTCCACCCCTCGGATATGGCGAATTTCTAGATTGTAGGGTTGTAAAAACAACGCCCAGCGCATCAAGCGCTGGTTTGGGTTCTGCAAAGAATGTAAAAAGGTGAGGGGGTTGTGGTCAGAATACACAACCACCGGCTGTACCCCACCCCCCACATACACGTCAAAGTACTGCAGAGCCCAAACCAGTGCAAGAGCCTCCTTTTCTATTGTCGAATAGTTCAGTTGGTGTTTATTAAACTTCCTGGAATAATAACAAACTGGACGATCTATACCGCTCTCATCTGTTTGTAAAAGCACCGCCCCTGCCCCGACGTGGCTCGCATCCACTTGAATGTGAAATGGTTGATCCAACCGTGGAGCAGCCAAAACAGGGGACGAGCTAAGCAACATCTTCACATTATCAAAAGCACTCTGACAACCTGCTGACCAGACAAACTTTGTCCCACCTTTCAGAAGGTCTGTAAGGGGAGAAACAACAGAAGAAAAGTTAGGACAAAAACTCCTGTAGTATCCCGCCATCCCCAAAAACCTCATTAGCTCACGTTTGGTACAAGGTGGAGGAAACCCATCAATGGCAAGAACCTTGGCCCTCACCGGAGAAACCTGGCCCTGCCCCACTACTTTACCAAGATACACAACAGTTGCATGAGCAAACTCACATTTGGCCAAATTTATGGTCAACTTAGCTTCAACCAGACGCTCGAAGAGTGCACAGATGCGGATAAGATGGTCTTCCCATGTATCACTAACAAGAACCAAATCGTCCAAATACACTGCACACCCGTCTAGACCCGTAATCACTTTGTTCATTAAGCGCTGAAAAGTGCAGGGCGCATTACGTAAACCAAAACTCATAACCTTATATGAGTAAAGGCCAGATGGAGTAATAAATGCTGAAACTTCCTGTGCACGTGGCGTCAACGCAACCTGATAGTATCCTTTTAGTAGATCAAACTTACTGACGTACCGCGCAGCACCCACACGGTCCACGCAGTCATCAATTCTTGGGAGTGGGAAAGAGTCTGGTTTAGTCACCTTGTTTAGTTTCCGGTAATCCGTGCAAAACCTGAACGTATTATCAGGCTTACCTACAAGTAGACAAGGCGACGCCCAGCTGGAGTAAGACTGCTCAGCCAAACCATGATCTAATAAATACCGGACCTCAGTCTCCAAATACTGCTGCTTCTGTGGAGAGACACGGTAGAAGCGCTGACTGATTGGTTGCGCATCGCCAACATCAATATCATGTTGAATCCAATCAGTACATGTAGGCGTGTCTGAGAACAAAACATCAAAAGACATGATTAAGGACTTCAACTCTTCTCTGCCCTGAACAGGAAGGTGACACAACAACTCATTCAAATTAGCCAAAGTCTCAGAGTTCTTAAGCCGCGGTTGTAGGACTGCGTCATCAGGACCAAATGCATCCTCATCAGCTGCCACCTGCTGAGACACATTGGGCCCTTTCTGCACAGCAGCCACTGCAGCCGGCTTCACCGGATCACCAACACCAGCACTGGAAGATGAATAATATGGCTTAAGAAGGTTAATATGACATAATTGAGTAGACTTTCTGCGATCTGGTGTTGACAGCAAATAATCACGCTCAGTCACCTGGCGCACAATGGAATAGGGACCGGCAAATTTCGCACAGAACGGTGACCCAGGCATAGGCAAGAGAGCCAAAACCTGGTCACCAGGACTGAAAGTTCTCTCCACCGCCCGCCTGTCAAAATACCTCTTCATCTTACCCTGGGCCTTGGTGAGATTCTCAGCCGCCAGCCTCCAGGCCAAAAACAGCTTGCGTCTAAAACCATGAACATAGTCAATAACATTTGTAGGAGGTGAAGACTGCTCCAAATCATCCTTTAAAAGAGACAATGGACCACGAACATCATGTGCAAAGACTAAATCATTTGGACTAAAACCAGTGCTGTCCTGTACCACCTCCCGTGCTGCCAAAAGCAGCCACGGAAGCCCCTCCTCCCATTCCTTGCCCAACTCAACACAATAAGAGCGCAACAAAGACTTCAGCGTGGAATGAAATCGCTCCAGGGCACCTTGACTTTCCGCATGATAGGCGCTACTTAGCTGTTGCTTAACGTGAAGTAGTCTTAACACCTGTTTAAACATCTTTGAGGTGAAGTTACTACCACGATCACTTTGGATGACTTTGGGAATACCAAAAATTGAAATGAATTGAGTAAGCGCTTTCACAACAGATCTTGTGTTGATGCTTCGCACCGGATAAGCCGCTGGATACCGTGTGGCTTGACACATCACCGTCAACATATGTGCACACCCCGATTTTGATGGCGTCAATGGACCAACACAGTCAATTATTAGATGTTCAAATGGCTTTCCCATTACAGGAATTGGACACAAGGGGGCCGGTTTAATTGACTGATTTGGCTTCCCCGAAATCTGACACACATGACACGTCTTTATAAAAGCAGCCACATCACGTTTCACTCTCGGCCAATAAAAGTGCTCCAACAGCTGACGGTACGTTTTCTGGACACCAAAGTGCCCTGACTTGTCACCGTGGGCTGTCTGCAACACCAAATCACGAAACTTCTTTGGCATGACCACCTGCAACACAGGATCTTTTACATCACCTTCATATGGCGACCACTTACGCACCAGCAAACCATCAACAATAAAGTACCCACTAGCTGCGCTTCTCACATCTCCCTCAGTCCCAGCTGTAGTCAATAACTCCACCAGGTCAGGATCTTCCTTCTGTGCTGCAATCACATCAACACGGGACAAAGAGGAAGGCAAAACAGGTACACCTGGACCAGCACTATCAATAAATTCATCAATTATCTGTTCCTCTTGCGCACGACACATTGCGCGAGTCACAGCACATGCAGTAAAAACATCTGGAAATTCATTAACACACTTATCAGACTCTTTAGATAAAATAGGGGCATTTCTGACCACAGGGGGAGGAGACACACCAGCCCAGACGACTTTTCCCGCTAGATTATTTCCCATTATCACGTCTACTCCCTCCACAGGCAATGAGGGACGGACTGCCATGACCACTTCACCCTTAACCAAATCAGAATCAATCACAATCTTATGCAGCGGAACAGATATGGGCTGCATCCCAATCCCACGGATTAGGACACAGCTATTAGTGTCAGAAACATCAGAAAAAGGCAAAACTGATTGAAGGATAAATGACTCACTGGCCCCTGTGTCGCGCAACACTCTCACAGACTTTTTATCAGAACTACCCACCAATGACACATAGCCATCAGTAATGAATGGACTGAACCCCTCACATTCACATTCATTAGAGATGTTAACACTCTGCTGCTCCTCTGCAGAAGGACCAGCCCTCTCACTGCCAGATCCATCTGCAGAGTAGCAGCACTGAGGCAACGGTGTTTCTGGAGAAGAACCCCTTTCCACTGGGACCACGCCCACCAAAAGATTTCCCCTGCCAGACTTATGACGGTGTTTATCACGCAATGCAGGACAATCTTTTTTCCAATGGCCCTTTTCCATACAATAATGACAACTGCCCTCACCAGCTTTATTTTGGCCACCCTGCTCTTGCCTGAAACCATTAAAGCGTTTTTGGCGAGAATCTTCATGTCTGAAACTTCTAGGTGAACCCTCGCGTCTGAAACCTCGAGGCGAACGTTCCCGATTGAAACTCTGAGGCGCATTATCTCTAAATTTCCCCTTATGGGTTAACACGAACTCATCCGATAAAACCGCAGCTTCTATAGCCGTTTTAATTTTATGTTCGTTTATGTAAGTAGCAAGTCTGTCTGGAATTACGTTTTTGAATTGCTCCAATACAATCAAGTTAGATAGCTCATCAAATGTCTTTACTCCTTCAGACGTACGCCAACGCATAAACAAACTAGTCAGCTCACGGGCAAGTTCAGTATGTGTTTGTCTTTCCCCTTTTTTCCAATTTCTGAACTTCTGTCTATACGCTTCGGGTACAAGCTCAAAAGCCCTTAAAATAGCATCCTTTACCACTTCATAATTTTTCCTTTCAGACGCACTAAGCGCAATAAAGGCCTCCTGAGCACGACCCGTAATCACGGCCTGCAACAACAATGTTTTTTCAGCGTCTCCCCAACCCCGCTCATTTGCAACATTTTCAAATAAAGCAAAAAATACATCGGGGTCGCGTTCATTGAATTTTGGCAGAAATTTAATCATACCTGATAAGTTTGACTCCGACGTTGCTTGCGAAGGCAAATTCGCCGTGCCCCCAGCAACCCATTTACCTGCCCCAATCAACCGAAGTCGCTCTGATTCATTTTCTAATTTGGTGCGCTCAATTTCTCTCTCTTTTTCCAATTCACGCTGCTTTACTTTTATTCGCTCATACTCCAAAAGACGCTCTTTTTCCTTCTCTTCTGCCTCGGCTTTGCGTTCCCTTTCCCTTTCTTCTGCTGCTGCTTTGCGCTCTAATTCTCGTTCAGCCGCTTGCAATTTCAGTTCGCGTTCTCTCTCTTTTGCCCTTTCGGCCGATTCCTTTGCTACCATTCGATCGCGTTCAATCTGTAACTCAATTAATGCTTTTTGTTGCTCAAAAGTTAAATGAACAGCCTGAGGAGTCGATGCACCTACGGGGCAGACTGTTCAGATAACTCATTCACTGAAATAACCTCCATTTCATCAAGTCTCTCCAATACCAATTTTTGTAATGTTGCCTTCTTGGCCGATTTCGGAAGTTTCAATTCAAAACAATAATGCTCCGCGACTTTGCGCAGCTGGTCTTTACTTAGACAAAACAATCCTTTTGCGTCGGTGCAGCAAAAAACAGACTAAGTTTTTCCATCCAAATTCATCCAATACAATACATTACAACTGTTTAAAAGTAGTCCAATTATCTCACAATACAAAAACTTACTCCATACAAAAATTCAACAGCCCTAATACATCTGCCCAATCGTGCACATCCTCCTATCAGTCACTCGATGTCTGTAAGCACAGCAGAAACTTTAGCCTACTTAAACGAAGTGAGCTGCCCGGCATCTATCTCGCCACACAAAAAAGCCCTAAATATTTCCACTCACTAGGACTTCAGTGTGCCCACATATGATTGAACCGATAAGCGGCCCCCCACGTTCGACACACCACTTAAGCTAGAGGTTAATCAACACAACAAAGTTTTAGGCGTCTCTCCTAAGACCGGGTTTGCACGTAGCTCAAAATAACTTACCCTATTAAGTTCCGCCAGGCCTCCCGACACCAAGCAACATCGAGGAAAACGCGCACAGATGGATTAATCCTGCAGCTAAGCACAAGATGCAGGTGGAACTCCCTCTCCCGTCGTAACAAGCACTCACCGGAAAAAAACGTAGCCTAATCAATTAAGGTCATTAACGAAAACAAAAACATGGAACTCCCCAAAATTGTATCCCTGTGCGCAAAGCACAGCTGATCACACAAAAACCGGAGTAAAGGGAAAAAAGTCAACTTTATCGTACGTCTAGGGGGAAAAAATTTCTTACCGATTTAGGCAAATTTTTCGAATTCAAATCCTGGACAGCACCCACTTGTAACGCATGTTGGCTCTCACATGAGCTACAAAAGGGAGTTCCACGACAGAGGTAGCAAAAATATAAGATATTTATTAAAGTAAGTATAGAAAAGTCAGTGCAGTGAATAAAGGAAAGGTGTAGTGCAAGTGTATGTCTAGGGATATGTATCAAAGAAACAAAAGAACGACGTCAAGAGGAGAGGGAGCCCATCTGCCTTCCGAACCCAGGCCTTCTTGTACAGGGGTTGATCAAGGGCAATTGCACACACCTGCACGTCTCGGCCAACCTGATACCACACAGACAGACATCATGAGCGCAAGGGGGCGGGGCTAGTGAAGACCCGGCTGGGTCGTAACACCCCCCCTCTTAAAACAGACGACCACATAGTGAGACGTCTGACAAAGAGTAAACAAACATACAAAAATATTTTTTTTTCTTTTCACTAAAAATCATTTTAGGGCATAAAGGTCAAAGACCCACTAACCATCACCAACCACCACCAACAGTTGTAATGAGTAAGCTTTAAGTAAACACCACCAATCCACCAGTCAAATATATCCCACTAATCCCCCCATTCCCCAAACCTCCACATCCAGTACCAGCAATTCCCGGCGCCTGGAAAAGCATATTAAGGATAGACTAGACAGGAGACATAGAAGAGAGAGAAGATGCATGAGACAAAATGACAAGGACAAACTTAGCTTTCCATCATCCAAGGCGCGGGACAACGCATCTGCGATGACGTTGTCCACCCCTCGGATATGGCGAATTTCTAGATTGTAGGGTTGTAAAAACAACGCCCAGCGCATCAAGCGCTGGTTTGGGTTCTGCAAAGAATGTGAAAAGGTGAGGGGGTTGTGGTCAGAATACACAACCACCGGCTGTACCCCACCCCCCACATACACGTCAAAGTACTGCAGAGCCCAAACCAGTGCAAGAGCCTCCTTTTCTATTGTCGAATAGTTCAGTTGGTGTTTATTAAACTTCCTGGAATAATAACAAACTGGACGATCTATACCGCTCTCATCTGTTTGTAAAAGCACCGCCCCTGCCCCGACGTGGCTCGCATCCACTTGAATGTGAAATGGTTGATCCAACCGTGGAGCAGCCAAAACAGGGGACGAGCTAAGCAACATCTTCACATTATCAAAAGCACTCTGACAACCTGCTGACCAGACAAACTTTGTCCCACCTTTCAGAAGGTCTGTAAGGGGAGAAACAACAGAAGAAAAGTTAGGACAAAAACTCCTGTAGTATCCCGCCATCCCCAAAAACCTCATTAGCTCACGTTTGGTACAAGGTGGAGGAAACCCATCAATGGCAAGAACCTTGGCCCTCACCGGAGAAACCTGGCCCTGCCCCACTACTTTACCAAGATACACAACAGTTGCATGAGCAAACTCACATTTGGCCAAATTTATGGTCAACTTAGCTTCAACCAGACGCTCGAAGAGTGCACAGATGCGGATAAGATGGTCTTCCCATGTATCACTAACAAGAACCAAATCGTCCAAATACACTGCACACCCGTCTAGACCCGTAATCACTTTGTTCATTAAGCGCTGAAAAGTGCAGGGCGCATTACGTAAACCAAAACTCATAACCTTATATGAGTAAAGGCCAGATGGAGTAATAAATGCTGAAACTTCCTGTGCACGTGGCGTCAACGCAACCTGATAGTATCCTTTTAGTAGATCAAACTTACTGACGTACCGCGCAGCACCCACACGGTCCACGCAGTCATCAATTCTTGGGAGTGGGAAAGAGTCTGGTTTAGTCACCTTGTTTAGTTTCCGGTAATCCGTGCAAAACCTGAACGTATTATCAGGCTTACCTACAAGTAGACAAGGCGACGCCCAGCTGGAGTAAGACTGCTCAGCCAAACCATGATCTAATAAATACCGGACCTCAGTCTCCAAATACTGCTGCTTCTGTGGAGAGACACGGTAGAAGCGCTGACTGATTGGTTGCGCATCGCCAACATCAATATCATGTTGAATCCAATCAGTACATGTAGGCGTGTCTGAGAACAAAACATCAAAAGACATGATTAAGGACTTCAACTCTTCTCTGCCCTGAACAGGAAGGTGACACAACAACTCATTCAAATTAGCCAAAGTCTCAGAGTTCTTAAGCCGCGGTTGTAGGACTGCGTCATCAGGACCAAATGCATCCTCATCAGCTGCCACCTGCTGAGACACATTGGGCCCTTTCTGCACAGCAGCCACTGCAGCCGGCTTCACCGGATCACCAACACCAGCACTGGAAGATGAATAATATGGCTTAAGAAGGTTAATATGACATAATTGAGTAGACTTTCTGCGATCTGGTGTTGACAGCAAATAATCACGCTCAGTCACCTGGCGCACAATGGAATAGGGACCGGCAAATTTCGCACAGAACGGTGACCCAGGCATAGGCAAGAGAGCCAAAACCTGGTCACCAGGACTGAAAGTTCTCTCCACCGCCCGCCTGTCAAAATACCTCTTCATCTTACCCTGGGCCTTGGTGAGATTCTCAGCCGCCAGCCTCCAGGCCAAAAACAGCTTGCGTCTAAAACCATGAACATAGTCAATAACATTTGTAGGAGGTGAAGACTGCTCCAAATCATCCTTTAAAAGAGACAATGGACCACGAACATCATGTGCAAAGACTAAATCATTTGGACTAAAACCAGTGCTGTCCTGTACCACCTCCCGTGCTGCCAAAAGCAGCCACGGAAGCCCCTCCTCCCATTCCTTGCCCAACTCAACACAATAAGAGCGCAACAAAGACTTCAGCGTGGAATGAAATCGCTCCAGGGCACCTTGACTTTCCGCATGATAGGCGCTACTTAGCTGTTGCTTAACGTGAAGTAGTCTTAACACCTGTTTAAACATCTTTGAGGTGAAGTTACTACCACGATCACTTTGGATGACTTTGGGAATACCAAAAATTGAAATGAATTGAGTAAGCGCTTTCACAACAGATCTTGTGTTGATGCTTCGCACCGGATAAGCCGCTGGATACCGTGTGGCTTGACACATCACCGTCAACATATGTGCACACCCCGATTTTGATGGCGTCAATGGACCAACACAGTCAATTATTAGATGTTCAAATGGCTTTCCCATTACAGGAATTGGACACAAGGGGGCCGGTTTAATTGACTGATTTGGCTTCCCCGAAATCTGACACACATGACACGTCTTTATAAAAGCAGCCACATCACGTTTCACTCTCGGCCAATAAAAGTGCTCCAACAGCTGACGGTACGTTTTCTGGACACCAAAGTGCCCTGACTTGTCACCGTGGGCTGTCTGCAACACCAAATCACGAAACTTCTTTGGCATGACCACCTGCAACACAGGATCTTTTACATCACCTTCATATGGCGACCACTTACGCACCAGCAAACCATCAACAATAAAGTACCCACTAGCTGCGCTTCTCACATCTCCCTCAGTCCCAGCTGTAGTCAATAACTCCACCAGGTCAGGATCTTCCTTCTGTGCTGCAATCACATCAACACGGGACAAAGAGGAAGGCAAAACAGGTACACCTGGACCAGCACTATCAATAAATTCATCAATTATCTGTTCCTCTTGCGCACGACACATTGCGCGAGTCACAGCACATGCAGTAAAAACATCTGGAAATTCATTAACACACTTATCAGACTCTTTAGATAAAATAGGGGCATTTCTGACCACAGGGGGAGGAGACACACCAGCCCAGACAACTTTTCCCGCTAGATTATTTCCCATTATCACGTCTACTCCCTCCACAGGCAATGAGGGACGGACTGCCATGACCACTTCACCCTTAACCAAATCAGAATCAATCACAATCTTATGCAGCGGAACAGATATGGGCTGCATCCCAATCCCACGGATTAGGACACAGCTATTAGTGTCAGAAACATCAGAAAAAGGCAAAACTGATTGAAGGATAAATGACTCACTGGCCCCTGTGTCGCGCAACACTCTCACAGACTTTTTATCAGAACTACCCACCAATGACACATAGCCATCAGTAATGAATGGACTGAACCCCTCACATTCACATTCATTAGAGATGTTAACACTCTGCTGCTCCTCTGCAGAAGGACCAGCCCTCTCACTGCCAGATCCATCTGCAGAGTAGCAGCACTGAGGCAACGGTGTTTCTGGAGAAGAACCCCTTTCCACTGGGACCACGCCCACCAAAAGATTTCCCCTGCCAGACTTATGACGGTGTTTATCACGCAATGCAGGACAATCTTTTTTCCAATGGCCCTTTTCCATACAATAATGACAACTGCCCTCACCAGCTTTATTTTGGCCACCCTGCTCTTGCCTGAAACCATTAAAGCGTTTTTGGCGAGAATCTTCATGTCTGAAACTTCTAGGTGAACCCTCGCGTCTGAAACCTCGAGGCGAACGTTCCCGATTGAAACTCTGAGGCGCATTATCTCTAAATTTCCCCTTATGGGTTAACACGAACTCATCCGATAAAACCGCAGCTTCTATAGCCGTTTTAATTTTATGTTCGTTTATGTAAGTAGCAAGTCTGTCTGGAATTACGTTTTTGAATTGCTCCAATACAATCAAGTTAGATAGCTCATCAAATGTCTTTACTCCTTCAGACGTACGCCAACGCATAAACAAACTAGTCAGCTCACGGGCAAGTTCAGTATGTGTTTGTCTTTCCCCTTTTTTCCAATTTCTGAACTTCTGTCTATACGCTTCGGGTACAAGCTCAAAAGCCCTTAAAATAGCATCCTTTACCACTTCATAATTTTTCCTTTCAGACGCACTAAGCGCAATAAAGGCCTCCTGAGCACGACCCGTAATCACGGCCTGCAACAACAATGTTTTTTCAGCGTCTCCCCAACCCCGCTCATTTGCAACATTTTCAAATAAAGCAAAAAATACATCGGGGTCGCGTTCATTGAATTTTGGCAGAAATTTAATCATACCTGATAAGTTTGACTCCGACGTTGCTTGCGAAGGCAAATTCGCCGTGCCCCCAGCAACCCATTTACCTGCCCCAATCAACCGAAGTCGCTCTGATTCATTTTCTAATTTGGTGCGCTCAATTTCTCTCTCTTTTTCCAATTCACGCTGCTTTACTTTTATTCGCTCATACTCCAAAAGACGCTCTTTTTCCTTCTCTTCTGCCTCGGCTTTGCGTTCCCTTTCCCTTTCTTCTGCTGCTGCTTTGCGCTCTAATTCTCGTTCAGCCGCTTGCAATTTCAGTTCGCGTTCTCTCTCTTTTGCCCTTTCGGCCGATTCCTTTGCTACCATTCGATCGCGTTCAATCTGTAACTCAATTAATGCTTTTTGTTGCTCAAAAGTTAAATGAACAGCCTGAGGAGTCGATGCACCTACGGGGCAGACTGTTCAGATAACTCATTCACTGAAATAACCTCCATTTCATCAAGTCTCTCCAATACCAATTTTTGTAATGTTGCCTTCTTGGCCGATTTCGGAAGTTTCAATTCAAAACAATAATGCTCCGCGACTTTGCGCAGCTGGTCTTTACTTAGACAAAACAATCCTTTTGCGTCGGTGCAGCAAAAAACAGACTAAGTTTTTCCATCCAAATTCATCCAATACAATACATTACAACTGTTTAAAAGTAGTCCAATTATCTCACAATACAAAAACTTACTCCATACAAAAATTCAACAGCCCTAATACATCTGCCCAATCGTGCACATCCTCCTATCAGTCACTCGATGTCTGTAAGCACAGCAGAAACTTTAGCCTACTTAAACGAAGTGAGCTGCCCGGCATCTATCTCGCCACACAAAAAAGCCCTAAATATTTCCACTCACTAGGACTTCAGTGTGCCCACATATGATTGAACCGATAAGCGGCCCCCCACGTTCGACACACCACTTAAGCTAGAGGTTAATCAACACAACAAAGTTTTAGGCGTCTCTCCTAAGACCGGGTTTGCACGTAGCTCAAAATAACTTACCCTATTAAGTTCCGCCAGGCCTCCCGACACCAAGCAACATCGAGGAAAACGCGCACAGATGGATTAATCCTGCAGCTAAGCACAAGATGCAGGTGGAACTCCCTCTCCCGTCGTAACAAGCACTCACCGGAAAAAACGTAGCCTAATCAATTAAGGTCATTAACGAAAACAAAAACATGGAACTCCCCAAAATTGTATCCCTGTGCGCAAAGCACAGCTGATCACACAAAAACCGGAGTAAAGGGAAAAAGTCAACTTTATCGTACGTCTAGGGGGGAAAAAATTTCTTACCGATTTAGGCAAATTTTCCGAATTCAAATCCTGGACAGCACCCACTTGTAACGCATGTTGGCTCTCACATGAGCTACAAAAGGGAGTTCCACGACAGAGGTAGCAAAAATATAAGATATTTATTAAAGTAAGTATAGAAAAGTCAGTGCAGTGAATAAAGGAAAGGTGTAGTGCAAGTGTATGTCTAGGGATATGTATCAAAGAAACAAAAGAACGACGTCAAGAGGAGAGGGAGCCCATCTGCCTTCCGAACCCAGGCCTTCTTGTACAGGGGTTGATCAAGGGCAATTGCACACACCTGCACGTCTCGGGCCAACCTGATACCACACAGACAGACATCATGAGCGCAAGGGGGCGGGGCTAGTGAAGACCCGGCTGGGTCGTAACAGTGTGTGTACCTGAGTGAGTGTTAGTTTTATGTATGTGTGTGTATATGTGCAGGTTTACTTGTGGGTGTGCATGTGCATACGTGTGTGTGTGTGTGTGTGTGTGTGTGTGTGTGTGTACTGTACCTGCATGAGTTTCGTGTGTGTGTGTGTATGTTTTATGCATGTGCCCAGGTGTGTATACAGTATATGTGTGTGTGTACCTGCATACTTATGTGTGTGTGTACCTGCATACTTATGTGTGCATCTGTGTGCATTTCTGTATGTGTGGCTCAGTGCTGTGTGTGGGTGCGGGTGTGTAAATGTGTGTGTAAGCGTATGTGTGTGTGACTGTGCACATGTGTGTGTTTTAGGGCTGTAACGATTTTGTATCGAATTAAGAAATCGTGATACGCAGAGTCACGATACTGTATCGTGATACAAGAAGGTAGTATCGTGATACGCCCTTTCAAAGTTCTGTAACCCTTCAGTCCAGAAAACAACCACATGATATGATACGATGGTGCTTCCAAGCTTCAAATCAATATCATTATTATTTTTAAACTTAAAAAAATATATTAGTAGCCTCTTGTAACCTATTCTAGCCCTAAACGATTATCAAAAAAGATATATTTAAACTAGAAAAGCACTCGGAGAGCGCAGACCTCCGCCAAGGCAATGTGGTCACAGATATGATATTACGAATATAATGTATTACCAGCAAACGCCCGTCCTCCCACCTGCAATCCCCCCACCCAACCAAATTCTCTCCCTTCTCCCACGTCACCCCTCTTAACACTAAATTGCATATGCGTGGATTTCCATTGATCACCAACTGGCGGCGCTAGACCCTGCAAAGTGGACAGATGTTATCAGGACAGGGTCCTGGGTCCATATACCAAGCTGGGTTATGATACGTCGAACCGTTGCCAAGATATAATGTTTGACCACCAGGAGTGCTAGAGAGTTCAACATATTTTTTGCTACGTAGTCAGGACTGGGTTGTCAGTCCATATAACATTACTGTAACAATTTGGCTGCACTGTGTCAAAGCGTAGCTGAGATATAATGTTTGACCACTAGGAGTGCTAGAGAGTGTAACATCTTTTTTTCCTGGTCAGGACCGGGTGAAGAGTCCATATACCAAGTTTGGATGTGATACGTCAAAGCATGACCGAGCTATGAGGTCACTTCCTGTTTGGCGACTTTACCGTAAAATTTCATTGGCCGTAGAACGCAACCACTTGGACTTTCGAACAAAACAATGGATAAGTTTTACGAGACATGGTCCAAAGATGACGTGTACCAAGTTTTGTGTGAATCAGATAAAGTATGGGTCAGTGGAAATGTTAGTTTCACTTTTGACAAAATCCACTCCAGGGGGTGTTTTGGATCACCGATCACCACCAAAATCGAATCAGTTCTTCATTGTCCCAATACAAACGTGGTCCAAAGATGTCATCCAAATCCGTGAAGTACTCTTCGAGTTATGTTGCTCACAGACAGACAAACACACACACACACACAGACTCACACACGGACAGACACACACACGCCAAGCAAAACATAACCTCCTTGGCGGAGGTAAAAATCGTGGGGTGTATCGAACCGTAGGTCAAAAATCGTGATACGAACCGAATTGTGAGTTGGGTGTATCGTTACAGCCCTAGTGTGTATCAGACTGAGAGGAACCATTCAAGGCCCACATGGAGCCTGCCAGAGGATCTCTAAATTAAACAGCTCTGCCATCTGCTCCCAGTCACCCCCATGCTGGCTGAGTCCCGGCTGAGTCCCGGCTTACACTC
>JAODXP020000026.1:2274394-2279394 GCA_027497455.2 Sardinella longiceps
CCTCACACGGACCACACACACACGCAAATGAGAGAGTTGGAAAAGACAACCACACACACACACACACACACGCACACGCACACACACACGGAAGGTAGCGTCTAAAAGAGTGCAGGGAATGTGACAGTGGAGGTGATTTAATATGCTGCACCATTAGCTTCCAGTGAGAAAGTCATTGTTTCTAGCAGCTAATGAGAAAAGGGGAGCTAGAGGCTAAATGAATCTCTTGTCTTTTTCTGCTTATTAGTACTAATGAAGTGGCTGTCTGTCCCTGGACACAGAGGGTTTGCTGACCGCTGTGCACACCAGGTCAGGACACATGCTTAATGGGCACACACACTCAACACTGGTTTGGATTCACACAACAGTACACAACAACTCCATGATCAAGCAAACACTCCACAATGAAAAAAAGACATTTAGTGTAAGTATACTATAGATACAATCACCAAGTCCAAGTATATACTATTATCTAGTGTACGTATTCTGCATATACCATCATCTAGTCTAGTGCACAATGTACTGTAAGCATACTACAGTATATATGCCATAATCTAGTGTAAGTATCTGACTTCAGTGATCTTGATGCATACTCATCAATCATTACAGTCAGCAAGGTAAACAGAGGTAGAGGTAGAGTAATTTACTCTTCTACTCTCCTACATACTATAGCATTTTAGTAATGCTAGTAATCCTAGTTGTTTTCCTGCCAAGGGTTGCAACTGAACTGAGTTTTAAAGCTGATCGGAGGCTGATGGCATTTTCAAGTCACTCCATCTCAGGAAGTGTAAAATGCAGGACTGCAGGAGTTGTGTGGATGAGGGGAACAAACATAAATCTGATCCTGCATCAGTGTGGACTAGCTGTCATGCACACTAATGCATGATCCCCTGAAATCTATTACAGCTCTGCCCTCAGTAGCAGTAGGGTAGATACTCATACATTAACAAGTTGGAAACCTGAGAAAGGAGGGAACTTTTCTGACACACTTTCCCAGAGACTCGTGCGGAGATGGAAACTTTACTCCTCCAATCAGCTTCTCCCCTGCTGGAGCCGCTGCCGCTGTTCCTGGCATAAGAGAACTCCGGAATAGCTACCCACGCATGAGCCCAATTGGTCTTGTGTGTGTGTGTGTGTGTGTGTGTGTGTGTGTGTGTGTGTGACTTGGTGAATGCCTATCAACACAACCACCTACATGCACTCTTGTCAAGGCTCCTGGTTGAGAGCTGCAGTATTGCCCTGCAATCCCCTGGGCATGCTCAGATTGGGAGAGAGGAATGCCCAGATTGGGAGAGAGGAATGTTGAGATTGGGAGACACACGCTTAGATTGGGAGAGAGGCATGCCCAGATTGGTAAACAGACAGATGAAAGCAGTGTGTCACTATGGCAGCAATGAGAAGAATGCACAAGCATGCTCATCAGACAGGCCCCGACTACAAAAGAGACTCCTCACACACACTGCAGAGTCAGTGCCTTCTCTACAAGAGAGTCTGTATGATCCTCAGTCACAGTGTGGAACCTCAAGTGTGTGTTTTCTTGTGGAAGCCTTGTGGAAGCATTTCCGTTCGCCGGTCCCACTGTTTTTTGTACTTCTCCGCAGGATAGAAGAATGTCTTGACTGCATGCATCCGCCTCCGACACCCCCGCAGAGTTCCGGAACGTTGCGTTTGGAGAGGTTTCTGACAAGAAGTTGAAACCATCAGGCAGGCCTCTCCATGAGTGAGCTGAGCTGGGAGGCTGGGAGGGAGGCGGGAAAGGAGAGAAGGAAAACACCACTAAACTCTCCCAGAAATATGCAGCCAGGAGCAGCCAGCCGTTTGGAGAGGAGTGGAGAGGGGGTGTGAACCACTCATTCAGGAAAGGTCCCAGAGGGATGCGTGAATGTGTGTGTATATGTGTGTGTGTGTGTGTGTGTGTGTGTGTATGTGTGTGTGTATGTGTGTGTGCATGTGTGTGCGTGTGTGTGTGTGTGTGTGTGTGTGTGTGTGTGTGTGTGTGTGTGTGTGTTGGGGGGGGGGGGGGTGTTAGCCAGGACAAAGATGGAGGGGGGGGGGGGGGTCTCTGACAAATGACCAAACTGCAAGCAAAGAGAGAATGTCTTAATGATCATTACAAATGAGTTCATTAATCACCTCTCGCATTTAGAGTAGCAATCTAGAGAGAAGTCCTGCTTCCAAGAGCAGAGCAAGGGCACTGCAGTGGAATACAGTACAGTGCAGGAGACTAGTAGTGCTAATGCTAACCTATGCTTGAGTGGGGCTATTTATAGCCTGTTGTTTACTCTTTATCCTCCTGTAAACATCCTCCCTCCCTACTAGGATACTGTAAATACCCAAACACACAGCACTGAAGAGCTCTAAGACCTAAGGCTATTACATTTGGGATGGAGGTCCATGAGCAGACGGTCTCAGAGAAAAGGGGTCCCTGTGCTGAGAAAGGTTGAAGACCCCTGGCCTAAGTCAAGTCAACTGAAGCTGTAACTGATCCTATGCTGTAACCCAATCCAAACTGATCCGATATTCTAGGGGTCAGAGTGCAGCAATGACACACTGTGTGTGTGTGTGTGTGTGTGTGTGTGTGTGTGTGTGTGTGTGTGTGTGTGTGTGAGTGTGTGTGTGTGTGTGTGTGTGTGTGTGTGTGGAGGGTGGAGGAAGTGTGGAGCTGCTGTGCCCCCCAGACAGACACTGATAAATCATCATGCAGAGGGAGGTGATTAAAAGTGCTGTGGGTAGCAGTCAGGAGACCGCAGGGGAACATGTCCTGCATCTCACTCACAGCAGAGAGAGAGAGAGAGAGAGGGGGGAGAGGGGTAGAGAAGTGTGAGGGGAGGAGGAGAAGGGGAGGAGAGTGAAGAAGAGAGTAGAAAAATGGCCAGAGAGGAGAAAAGAGGAGTGAGAGAGGGGAAGAGCAGATGAGCACAAAGAGAGAAAGATAGAGAAGGAGAGAGAGAGAGAGAAGAAGGGATAGTTTACACGAGGACAGGTGAACTGAGGACAGAATGAGAACAGAAGAGAGTTGCAAAACAGAAGAGAAGAGAAGAAAGGAGAAGAGAAGAGAGGAGAAGAGAAGAGAAGAGCTGTGTTCCAGGAGGACAGGTGGAGCCTAGCGATGCGGCCAGTGAGCTGAGATGAGAGAGATGGCATCATGTCAGCTGATTTGGCCGGGACAACACAGGAGCAGGTGGACGGACCAGACCAGCGACAAAGCGGACACGGGAGACGCTCTCGTTCCCTCGCTCTCTCGCTCCTGCTCCCCTCGTTCTCTCTCTCGTTCGCTCTCTCTGACTCCTTCGCCCCGCTCCTCATCCCAATTAAACAGCACATTTGCATGCTACCTGCTTCCCCTCATTTAATCCACACTTGCTGAGGCCCATTCATTTGGTGCTGAGCGCTCAGGAGGACTGGAGCCATTTGTCTGCGTCTGACTGTGCTCCACTGTGCCAGCACCACTCACAATACAGCCCTACAGAGATGAGCCTGCAGCCTGGGTGTGTGTGTGTGTGTGTGTGTGTGTGTGTGTGTGTGTGTGTGTGTGTGTGTGTGTGTGTGTGTGTGTGTGTGAGGGAGAGGAGAGATGCACACACTAGCTGAATTGCAAGTGCGGTGCAGAGGGACTTATCACGACCTTGAGAGACTTCATGGATCTGAGACTGTCAGAGGAGAGGGATTTCAAATAAGTTATCACGAACACACACACACACTCTCTCTCTCTCTCTCTCTCACACACACACACACACACACACAATCTCTTTCTTTCACAAACCCACACTCACTTTCTGTCACAACACACACACACACACACACACACACACACACATACACACACACACACACACACACACACACACACACACACACACACACACACACACACACACACAGACAGACACACACACACACACACCGCAATGTCCAGTCTTGAACTGAGCTACTATCCTCTCCACACAGCTCTCCTTATTGCATGTAGAAGCCCAGTGTGTTCAAGCGCACAGAATGCCCAATAATGAGACTTCACAGCAGATTAGCACACATAAACAACATCACACAAACACACACACACACACCACACACACAGACACACACACACACATATACACACCACACACAGCACACACACACACACACACACACACTCCCCTGACACTTCACAGCAGATTACCACACATAATCACACACACAAACAGAGACACACACTCCCATGGAAATGCATGCTAAAATATAAACACCAAACATGAGACAGAATAGGCTCCTTAAAGGACATATAAGCTACACAAACACATGCCATCACAAACACACACACTCAATTACTCCCTGATACCGCTTCCTTCAATTGATGCATTTTAACAATGGCATATACAACAATGACCACTGACACACAAACACACACACACACACACACACACACACGTCTGCATCCCAAGTGCATTTTCTCTGCAGGACTGCGCTTTACACAACAGTTATATTAATGCATGATGACAAGTGTGACGGGGCTTTTAGTAGGGAATGAATGAGAGAGGGAGGAGAGCGGAGAGAGAGGGATGGAGAGAGGAGAGAGGGAGGGAGAGAGAGAGAGAGAGAGAGAGAGAGAGAGAGAGAGAGAGAGAGAGAGAGAGAGAGAGAGAGAGAGGCTTGGGTGATTCACAGCACTCTCCATGATTGATCTCACAGCAGACGAGTGTCATCTTCCCCGGGTTCCCATCTCCAATGGAATGCATAGTGTTTGTGTGTGTGTGTGTGTGTGTGTAATTTTCAGATTCCCAGCGTGGCATTTCCAGGTCTTCTTAAAATCTCCTCTTTAAAACACTCCAGCTCCTCTCTTATCTCCCCTAACCTAGCCTCTGTTGTCCTGTAGCCTAGTCAAACACACTCCCATCTCAAGCCCACCACCCACAACATTCCACCAGACTCCCTTTCCCAACCAGTGCCAATTACACTCCTAAAAGGCAACTAAACTGCTTGTCAATGGGAAATTGCATCGCAATCAACATAACAGCTAGCTA
>JAODXP020000026.1:2289394-2297329 GCA_027497455.2 Sardinella longiceps
CACACACACACACACACACACACACACACACACACACACACACACACAGGCCCAGAGAGAGAGAGATGGAGACAAAGAAAGGTCACTGAAAGATGGAGAGAGAGAGCCAATTGAGGGAGGACAAGTGAGGAGAGCCAGAAGGCCAGAGTGCATGAGAGAGAGAGAGAGAGAGAGAGAGAGAGAGAGAGAGAGAGAGGGACAGAGAGAGAGAGAGAGTGAAGGAAAGAAGCCAAAAAAAGGATAAGATGGAAAGAGAAGAAGAGAGAGGAAAACGAGTGCAAAAGGCAAGCCATCGGAAAAGGATCCTTATTAATTTATGAATCCTTTCAAGCTATGTACACAGCGTCTCTCCCTGGTTGCTAATTAGGGATGCTTGGAATATCTACACACACACAGCGGGGGAGAGGGAGCGGGAGCGGAGTGGAGCAGCCTCAGTGTGGGGGAACAGCCAGAGTAGATGGAGCCCTCATCCACCGCCAACAACACACTGACCTCAGATCAGCTACCCAATCTAAAAAGGCCAAAACAATCAATGCATGAAAAACACACTGCAATGTACTGTGCCTTAGGGAGTGTGGCTTACTCTTGTATGTGGATTACATTATGTGAGGATTGTGTGTGTGTGTGTGTGTGTGTGTGTGTGTGTGTGTTGTTATAGTATCTATTTGTGCTGTTTGTGTTTGTGTGTGTATTATGTTTATCTGAGAGAGTTTACGAATATGTGTGTGTGCATGTATGTGTTTTGAAAGGAATGATCTATGTGTGTGTGTGTGTGTGTGTGTGTGTGTGTGTGTGTGTGTGTGTTTGTTTAAGTGTGTATTCCGGAGCATGTGTGGTGTATACAATGTCTATGCTCAATTAGGCCCGGATGGTTTAATTGCCATGATAAATGGCCAATTATGTTAGCTGTGCTCAGTTGTAATTTACAGTAGCAGTGGGTTGAAATGGAATCAGGCAAATGACTAGTATTGACATTAATATGTATTCATTATGGCCACAACCGCTCAACTGAGGCCCAGCAAGCTGCTGCAACCCTTTCATGCTGAATAAAAGCCCACCCACAGAACAGAAAAAACACTGAGTTTGAGTCTATGTGTGTGTGTCTGTCTGTGTGTGTGTGTGTGTGTGTGTGTGTGTGTGTGTGTGTGTGTGTGTGTGTGTGTGTGTGTGTGTGTGTGTGTCTGTGTGTGTGTGTGTGTGTGTGGGTTGTGCACGCGCACAAGATGTCTCAGGTTAAAGAAATGGCCCTCCGATTACTATGTGAGTGTAGCGTGTGTGTGTGTGTGTGTGTGTGTGTGTGTGTGTGTGTGTGTGTGTGTGTGTGTGTGTGTGATGTGAGTGTAGGTGAATGTGTATAAGTATATGGGTGTGTGCATGTGTGTGCAAGATGTCTCAGGTTAAAGAAATGGCTCTCCGATTACTATGTGAGGGTGTGTGTGTGTGTGTCTGTGCGTGAATATGGCTCTGCGCGCGCGCGTGTGTGCGTGTGTGTGTGTGTGTGTGTGTGTGTGTGTGTGTGTGTGTGTGTGTGTGTGTGTGTGTGTGGAGAGAGAGAGAGAGCAGAATGTGCCTCTGTGTGTGTGCTGGTTTCTGTGGTCCTCTGGGAGGCATCAGCATTTATCACAGAAGCAGGGCACACTTAGCCTGTAGTTTAAAGCTCAAACTCCCCCCTGGCCAATAAAGCAGGAGTGAGACAGAGCCAGAAACAAACCCACAGTCAAGCCCCACAATCCCTCAACAACAAAACAAAACAAACACAAATCCAACACAAAAAGCAAAACTCAGAACATAAATTACCGCACTAACAAACAGCTAATCTGGACATAAATAACATATGTATGAAAAATAAGTCTGGGTGGACAATGTTTCATATTTACAACCCAAAACAGAGCTTTCTTAGCGGAGCTCAATGTGGGCACAGATGGGGAAGTAGCCGTCGCTGGCCGGGCTTAGAATAGCATTAACATTTAAAGAGGATGGAATTACAGCGGCCCAGGAGAGTGACGGAGCAGCTCTCCAATATTAATACATTCCCACAGAGCACACACACACACACACACACACACACACACACACACACACACACACACACACACACACACACACACACACACACTGCAGGGAGCAGCTCCCCATTCATTACCAACCCACCATCATCCCTCTTTCACACAACTAGTCAGAGAGAGAGAGAGAGAGAGAGAGAGAGAGAGAGAGAGAGAGACTGAGAGTGAGTAGGGTGAGTGAGTAAGTGAGTGAATGAGTGAGTGAGTAAGTGAGTGAGTGAGATGGAGGGCTACTGGTGTACTGATTCCCAGGCATATGTCTTTGCAGTGCCTCTCATGCAGCAGCTACAACACTCACCAAGGACTGGACAAGAACACATTACCAAATGCCATGCTCCAAATAGTGTATGCGTGTGTGTGTGTGTGTGTGTGTGTGTGTGTGTGTGTGTACCCCCACATTCATAAAAGCGTGACATTTACAAACATCACATAAATCACTCTAATCATGTCCCCCATTATGTATCACAATGGCATTACTTTCATAGCAACAACAATACAGTCTATAGTCATCACACACACACACACACACACACACACACACACACACACACACACACACACACACACACACACTAAGTGTGGTAAGCACTGTAGTGTTGACATAAAGAGTGGTGTGTAGCAGTGGTGTTGTGAGAAGCTTAGGCCTGTTCCCCCTCCCTTCCCTCCTCTTATTCCTCTGCCTTTTCTCTCTCTCTCTCTCTCTCTCTCTCTATCTCTCACTCGCACCTCCCTGGGGAGAATGTGGCAGCGAGGAGCGTTGTGCGGAAGAGTGGAGCGAAGGAGAGAGAGAGAGAGAGAGAGAGAGCGAGAGAGAGAGAGAGAGAGAGAGAGAGAGAGAGAGAGAGAGAGAGAGAGAGAGGGGGGAGGGAACCAGCATACTCATGTTAATGGAGCCTGTTTAAAAATCAAACATGGCCACAAAGCCCCTAATCCAGCGCGCCTCTCAGCCTGTGTTTACCAGAGAGGGGAAGAAAGAATCAAATAAAAGACAGAGGAGAAAGGGAGAGAGGGAGAGAAAGAAAGAAAAAGAAATGGGCAGAGATAGAATAGTGTTTAAGAGGATCTCAAATGGGAGAGTAGGAGGCAGCGTCTCTTAGACATGTTGTCAATAGTACAGCCAACGCAGCTCTTTAAGTGCTGACACACAGTATGTGTGCATGTGTGTGTGTGTGCGAGCGCCTGTGTGTGTGTGTGTGTGTGTGTGTGTGTGTGTGTGTGTGTGTGTGTGTGTGTGGGTGTGCGTGGGGCACTGATGTCCCTGACCTCCCAGGCTGAGGTCATTTGTCCATTCCATAGTAGAGTCAATGCTCCTCAGATGTCAGGGCAAAGGAGAAAAACTGCTCATGAAAAACTCCAGGATGTTCTGTTCCCACTTTGTCACTCTGGACAGACTTGAGACCTGTGGAACAGTTTCCATGGCGACTTCAGACAACTTAGGTCCAGCGGTCAGCTCTGTAGCCAGCAGCAGCACAGAGCCACACCACATGTGGACACAGCAATCATACTTTAGCACAACAGGGCGCTTAAAATGGGAACCTACTGAACCCAGTCCAGCTAGCCCAACTCCTCATGTGGCTTTCCTGTCAGCACACCCGTCAATACTGATCCCAGATCAGTATGTGGCCTCACCGCTCTTGTCAGCGGCACTGACACACAAATTAGGAGCCAAACATGGGATTAACAGGTTAACTGGCCTTTTGCAAAAGGTGGCGTAATCCATAATGGAATATTCCACACTGTTAGCATGCATCTATTGATCTCAATGGCTCTCTATGGCTGGATTAGCATTGGCTAGCTGTCAGCAGGATTTGGTTGCAGACTACTTACACAGCCGCAAATGCCATGACAATAACCACTAAAATTCTGGCTTGGTTTATTTTTCATAACACACAGCAGTCATCAACTCTGACAATGTCCAGGCCCCATGTGGAGAGGATTATTATACTGCGCTCTTGTAAGCCACGTTTTCAATAGATAAACAAATAAATAAACCCATCCTGTCCTGTCAGTCAAAACCACATCCATACAAACTATGGATTATTACTGGGCCTCGAGCAGTTAAGCCAGTAGGGTCGATCCTCATGTTTAACCCCCAAGGCTAACTCAAATAGTGAGTGCGAAAGCTCCTGAGGTCGTCCCATTAGCACATTATAGTGGAGCTGGAACAAGATGAGAGTATGTTAAGCTGAAAAGCACAGAAACATACGCCAGTATTTCACACATACTCAACTGACACCTACTTTAGATCAGAACTGTACAAAAAAGTTTCACTTGGAAACTTTCATAATAAGCCCTTTATACGCTAGCAAACACAGAGATGGGGGGGGGGGGTGAGTAAGAGAGGAAGAGGAGGGGTGAAGAAGGCAATATTCTTCAGTTCTCATTAAACTTGCATCTCATTCATCACTCCCAGAGCTCCTTCTCAGTGTGGTGTCATCACACGCTGCCAATTCAAAAGGTTCTGTCTCAGCAAACAGAATGCTCCGAGCATTTCCGCCTGCCTGACACACACACACACGCTCACACACAACACACCTTCAAAAGCCACACACTGAGCCGTCACTGCTCCAGAGCTCTGACTCATGCGCTTCTTAGCCTCCTTCATTATGATCATCATCATCATCACCATCACCATCAGCATCAGCACTGCTCCAATGATTATTTTCATCATCTCTCAAATTATTTAGATGATCCAACATGTCTGTGTTGTGTGGACTGCTAGGTGTGTGTGAAATACGACAAATGAGAGAGCAAGTGCGCGAGAGAGAGAGAGATGGAAGGGGAAAGAGAGAGCGAGAGGGGCAGCAGGAGAGGAGGAGAGAATGAAATAACAAGAAAGACGCCGACAGACAGACAGACAGCATGACAGAAGGAGACAAAGAGAGAGAAAAAAAACTTCCCCCACTGGCATCAAAAGCTGCATCTGAGCACAAAATCAAAGTGCAAAATACTTTGTAGATCTCCCTGTCAATTAGCCAGACAGAAACACAGAGGCTACAAGCTACGCTAGCGCACACTAAACACATCCCAATAATAGCGACTGCCTATCTCCCATTGGGAGCCATGTTTAAGACACACTTCATGCTAAGACAGATCACTAACTGGGTCTCTGTCCACATGATGCCGATACAAGGCTAAGGCAGTCAACAAAGCAAAGGCTTTCAATTAAGGCAGTCTGCCACTAAACACCCACACAGTAGTAAAGAACATTTGTATTCCTATTCAATAGGCCTCATGATACAGATAGTGGTGTGTGTGTGTGTGTGTGTGTGTGTGTGTGTGTGTGTGTGTGTGTGTGTGTGTGTGTGTGTGTGTGTGTGTGTGTGTGTTTAGGGGGAGGATGTGATAAACAGGAGAGCGGTAAAGAATAGCATCAGCATCATTAAAAGCCACTCGACTCTGCAGTTCCATTGACAGAGCTGAATGATGTTTACATTCACAACGGTGTGGAAAACAACACAGGCTCTGAATAATAACCACCTTTCCTCTCCCTTTGCGTAATACAAATTCATTCCTGGGTAAAGCTATTACACACACACACACACACACACACACACACACACACACACACACACACACACACACACACACACACACACACACACACACACACACACACACACAGAGAGAGAGACTCGCACACGGTCAGGGAAAACCTGGCTGTGGAAACATGGTCAGTGTTAAACCCGCATGAGTCTGAAAATGAGCAATGAGGGCACACTCCCAATTCATCACATCCAAAAGCAGACACACCGCTACACCACAGAGAGGAACAACACAGCCCCTGTGTGTGTGTGTGTGTGTGTGTGTGTGTGTGTGCGTGCGCGCACCCATGTACTCAACAAATGGGCCATCACTCACATACAGCCTCTCGCCTACGCACATACACACACAAGCGTGCACGCACACACCCACATACACACACACATAAATACATACATACATACCATACATACATACAGTACAAACACACATGCTTGCGTACAGCATGCATGTTGCAGTAATTGGACAGGAGGAGATTGATTAGGAGCCATTTCTCGGTGTGCAGCACATATGAACACAGGCCAACACAAGCAATAAGCCCAGCATGCAGCAGGCCAGAGGACACTGGGCTTGCCACAACACAGGAAATCTACTACTTCCTGGATTTCACTATTAAATGCACCTCCCTACACATGAGGTGGCAGAGACTACATATAGTTTTAGCATAGCATAGCTCAATGCAAACAAGCAGCCTAAACCTTTATCCTTAGCTAATGATTTAGCCAAACTTTTATTCTCCAATGGAGACCAACATAAATAAGCCGCTGGGACAGGCCCCCAACTCAGGGTTAAAAGAGCATTCAGTGATGAAATTACATTCTTATATTTGTTGCAAAGAAATTGCATTTGGTGATGTTTTGTTTGTGTTTAGATTTCTCTCTGCTACTGGTTTTGTCCAATACTATGCTCATTGAACCAAGGAGCTAACACAGTGCCTCCAGTGCTCCTAGAGTTATGGTTTAAAGGACAGGCTGCCCTCACTTTACTTGTTCTTAGAGTCAGGACCTTGTAAGATGACCAAACCTTTGAAAACAGTATCCTGAGAGAATGGAGTACTAGCAGATTGTGGGCAGATATTAACTGAATGCTACAACTAAAGTGTAACTGTAGCCTTTAGTGTTTACAAAGCACTTAAAATCGCTAACTGCACCATTACTGTAAGTGCCTTGCTCAAGAGTACAATAAAGGTAAGTGAGGATCCAACCCAAAGCTAAAGGCTAGTGCGTGCTAGCCCAGTTTTTCAGAAGAAAAGCATTAAGAGTGGCATGGCTAACTAGCTAGCCTGTATGCTGTAAAGGGCTAATGCCAAATGCATGCAGCAGCATCATGAGGGCAAATGAGTCCAGAGCGAAGCGTAGGACCGTCTCTAAGATGAGCTGCCACTTTCACTAGTGGAGAACAGAATGAGCTCCTTGTTGCTGTCCGCGTTTACAAGCCTCCTTTGTTTTGCTCATAATGAGCTCACAAAGAAAAGCAATCAGGCGTTGTAAACGAGAACTGGGTTCACTGTCAAATGAGTCGCCCAGTTCTCAGTGTACCTATCCACTCTCTCTCTCTCTCTCTCTCTCTCTCTCTCTCTCTCTCTCTATCTATCTCTCTCCCCCTCGCTCTCCCTCCTCTCTCTATCCATCTCTCCCTCTCTCTACCCACCCACCCCTTATGCTCTCTCTCCATCACTCCCTCTCTCTCTCTTTCTCCTCCTCAGGACCAGAGTGCATAAGCCCCCCAAATGCACTCACCCATACTGTACACAGAGTCACATTTCTTCATTGCAGCTCCAGGCTGTTTGGCTCTGACACTCCTCCATATAACTAGGAGTGAGTGGCTAAATGAGAGAGAGAGAGAGAGAGAGAGAGAGAGAGAGAGAGAGAGAGAGAGAGAGAGAGAGAGAGAGAGAGAGAGAGAGAGAGAGAGAGAGAGAGAGAGAGTATGCCGCTATCTGCGCCCCATGAGCTCTCATTACTGGCGGAGCTAGTCGGGGGGTGTGAGGACGGCAGGCTGAGGTGGAGGCAGGGAAGGAGGCAGAGCAGTCTTATGGACAGCCTCTCCACAGGAGAGTTGGAACACACACACACACACACACACACACACACACACGCACACACACGCACGAGCACGCGCAGCCCACCATGGAGAGGAAGCAGATTAAATGTCACTCACATGTGTCTGTCAACCCATAACCAATCACAGTCTTAAAAAGATTGCACACACACACACACACACACACACACACACACACACACACACACACACACACACACACAGCTGAGCAAATACATATCATTGATATTTCAGATTGATACAGGCAAATGACACTCATTCAAACATA
>JAODXP020000026.1:2304929-2314929 GCA_027497455.2 Sardinella longiceps
AACTGAGTTTTAAAGCTGATCGGAGGCTGATGGCATTTTCAAGTCACTCCATCTCAGGAAGTGTAAAATGCAGGACTGCAGGAGTTGTGTGGATGAGGGGAACAAACATAAATCTGATCCTGCATCAGTGTGGACTAGCTGTCATGCACACTAATGCATGATCCCCTGAAATCTATTACAGCTCTGCTCTCAGTAGCAGTAGGGTAGATACTCATACATTAACAAGTTGGAAACCTGAGAAAGGAGGGAACTTTTCTGACACACTTTCCCAGAGACTCGTGCGGAGATGGAAACTTTACTCCTCCAATCAGCTTCTCCCCTGCTGGAGCCGCTGCCGCTGTTCCTGGCATAAGAGAACTCCGGAATAGCTACCCACGCATGAGCCCAATTGGTCTTGTGTGTGTGTGTGTGTGTGTGTGTGTGTGTGTGTGTGTGTGACTTGGTGAATGCCTATCAACACAACCACCTACATGCACTCTTGTCAAGGCTCCTGGTTGAGAGCTGCAGTATTGCCCTGCAATCCCCTGGGCATGCTCAGATTGGGAGAGAGGAATGCCCAGATTGGGAGAGAGGAATGTTGAGATTGGGAGACACACGCTTAGATTGGGAGAGAGGCATGCCCAGATTGGTAAACAGACAGATGAAAGCAGTGTGTCACTATGGCAGCAATGAGAAGAATGCACAAGCATGCTCATCAGACAGGCCCCGACTACAAAAGAGACTCCTCACACACACTGCAGAGTCAGTGCCTTCTCTACAAGAGAGTCTGTATGATCCTCAGTCACAGTGTGGAACCTCAAGTGTGTGTTTTCTTGTGGAAGCCTTGTGGAAGCATTTCCGTTCGCCGGTCCCACTGTTTTTTGTACTTCTCCGCAGGATAGAAGAATGTCTTGACTGCATGCATCCGCCTCGACACCCCCGCAGAGTTCCGGAACGTTGCGTTTGGAGAGGTTTCTGACAAGAAGTTGAAACCATCAGGCAGGCCTCTCCATGAGTGAGCTGAGCTGGGCTGAGCTGGGAGGCTGGGAGGGAGGCGGGAAAGGAGAGAAGGAAAACACCACTAAACTCTCCCAGAAATATGCAGCCAGGAGCAGCCAGCCGTTTGGAGAGGAGTGGAGAGGGGGGGTGTGAACCACTCATTCAGGAAAGGTCCCAGAGGGATGCGTGAATGTGTGTGTATATGTGTGTGTGTGTGTGTGTGTGTGTGTATGTATGTGTGTGTGTGTATATATGTGTGCATGTGTGTGCGTGTGTGTGTGTGTGTGTGTGTGTGTGTGTGTGTGTGTGTGTGTGTGTGTGGGGGGGGGGGGGTGTTAGCCAGGACAAAGATGGAGGGGGGCGGGGGGTCTCTGACAAATGACCAAACTGCAAGCAAAGAGAGAATGTCTTAATGATCATTACAAATGAGTTCATTAATCACCTCTCGCATTTAGAGTAGCAATCTAGAGAGAAGTCCTGCTTCCAAGAGCAGAGCAAGGGCACTGCAGTGGAATACAGTACAGTGCAGGAGACTAGTAGTGCTAATGCTAACCTATGCTTGAGTGGGGCTATTTATAGCCTGTTGTTTACTCTTTATCCTCCTGTAAACATCCTCCCTCCCTACTAGGATACTGTAAATACCCAAACACACAGCACTGAAGAGCTCTAAGACCTGTACTGGCCATATGGACTAAGGCTATTACATTTGGGATGGGGGTCCGTGAGCAGACGGTCTCAGAGAAAAGGGGTCCCTGTGCTGAGAAAGGTTGAAGACCTCTGGCCTAAGTCAAGTCAACTGAAGCTGTAACTGATCCTATTCTGTAATCCAATCCGAACTGATCCGATATTCTAGGGGTCAGAGTGCAGCAATGACACATTGTGTGTGTGTGTGTGTGTGTGTGTGTGTGTGTGTGTGTGTGGTGTGGGTGTGTGTGTGTGTGTGTGAGTGTGTGTGTGGAGGGTGGAGGAAGTGTGGAGCTGCTGTGCCCCCCAGACAGACACTGATAAATCATCATGCAGAGGGAGGTGATTAAAAGTGCTGTGGGTAGCAGTCAGGAGACCGCAGGGGAACATGTCCTGCATCTCACTCACAGCAGAGAGAGAGAGAGAGAGAGAGGGGGGGATAGAGAAGTGTGAGGGGAGGAGGAGAAGGGGAGGAGAGTGAAGAAGAGAGTAGAAAAATGGCCAGAGAGGAGAAAAGAGGAGTGAGAGAGGGGAAGAGCAGATGAGCACAGAGAGAGAAAGATAGAGAAGGAGAGAGAGAGAGAGAAGAAAGGATAGTTTACACGAGGACAGGTGAACTGAGGACAGAATGAGAACAGAAGAGAGTTGCAAAACAGAAGAGAAGAGAGAAAGGAGAAGAGAAGAGAAGAGAGGAGAAGAGAAGAGCTGTGTTCCAGGAGGACAGGTGGAGCCTAGCGATGCGGCCAGTGAGCTGAGATGAGAGAGATGGCATCATGTCAGCTGATTTGGCCGGGACAACACAGGAGCAGGTGGACGGACCAGACCAGCGACAAAGCGGACACGGGAGACGCTCTCGCTCCCTCGCTCTCTCGCTCTCCCTCGTTCTCTCTCTCGCTGACTCCTTCGCCCCGCTCCTCATCCCAATTAAACAGCACATTTGCATGCTACCTGCTTCCCCTCATTTAATCCACACTTGCTGAGGCCCATTCATTTGGTGCTGAGCGCTCAGGAGGACTGGAGCCATTTGTCTGCATCTGACTGTGCTCCACTGTGCCAGCACCACTCACAATACAGCCCTACAGAGATGAGCCTGCAGCCTGGGTGTGTGTGTGTGTGTGTGTGTGTGTGTGTGTGTGTGTGTGTGTGTGTGTGTGTGTGTGTGTATGTGTGTGTGTGGGAGAGGAGAGATGCACTAGCTGAATTGCAAGTGCGGTGCAGAGGGACTTATCACGACCTTGAGAGACTTCATGGATCTGAGACTGTCAGAGGAGAGGGATTTCAAATAAGTTATCACGAACACACACACACTCTCTCTCTCTCTCACTCACACACACACACACACACACACACACACACACACACTCTCTTTCTCTCACAACACACTCATCTCTCTCCCTCTCTCTCTCACACACACACACACACACACACACACACACACACACACACACACACACACACACACACACACACACACACACACACACACACACACACACACACACACACACACACACACACACACACTGCAATGTCCAGTCTTGAACTGAGCTACTATCCTCTCCACACAGCTCTCCTTATTGCATGTAGAAGCCCAGTGTGTTCAAGCGCACAGAATGCCCAATAATGAGACTTCACAGCAGATTAGCACACATAAACAACATCACACAAACACACACACACACACCACACACACAGACACACACACACACACATACACACCACACACAACACACACACACACGCACACACACACACTCCCCTGACACTTCACAGCAGATTACCACACATAATCACACACACAAACAGAGACACACACTCCCATGGAAATGCATGCTAAAATATAAACACCAAACATGAGACAGAATAGGCTCCTTAAAGGACATATAAGCTACACAAACACATGCCATCACAAACACACACACTCAATTACTCTCTGATACCGCTTCCTTAAATTGATGCATTTTAACAATGGCATATACAACAATGACCACTGACACACAAACACACACACACACACAGGTCTGCATCCCAAGTGCATTTTCTCTGCAGGACTGCGCTTTACACAACAGTTATATTAATGCATGATGACAAGTGTGACGGGGCTTTTAGTAGGGAATGAATGAGAGAGGGAGGAGAGCGGAGAGAGAGGGATGGAGAGAGGAGAGGGGGAGGGAGAGAGAGAGAGAGAGAGAGAGAGAGAGAGAGAGAGAGAGAGAGAGAGAGAGGCTTGGGTGATTCACAGCACTCTCCATGATTGATCTCACAGCAGACGGGTGTCATCTTCCCCGGGTTCCCATCTCCAATGGAATGCATAGTGTTGTGTGTGTGTGTGTGTGTGTGTGTGTGTGTGTGTGTGTGTGTGTGTGTGTGTGTGTGTAATTTTCAGATTCCCAGCGTGGCATTTCCAGGTCTTCTTAAAATCTCCTCTTTAAAACACTCCAGCTCCTCTCTTATCTCCCCTAACCTAGCCTCTGTTCTGCTGTAGCCTAGTCAAACACACTCCCATCTCAAGCCCACCACCCACAACATTCCACCAGACTCCCTTTCCCAACCAGTGCCAATTACACTCCTAAAAGGCAACTAACCTGCTTGTCAATGGGACATTGCATTGCAATCAACATAACAGCTAGCTATATAACTAACTAGCTAGCTAGCAATGTCTTCCTCACATAGTTGTTTTGAGAATCTCATCCCAGAGTAGAATCCAGAATCAGGAGAGTAAGATGATTCCATGGATCCCATTCCAGCCCCATTCCATATTGCAAAATATTCTAATCTGGCGGACAGATGGATGCGGACGTGAAAGTCTTTTTCCTGAATGGATTTCTGATCAGCCTCTCAATTGTGTTGCACTGGGTGATTAGCGCATATTGGGATTGCACTGGATGAATGTGTGCCACAACACTTTTGCTTCCCTGATAAAACCTAATTAGTTTTGCATGGAAAACAGATGATTGAGTGCAGTCTAAGTCCTCGGCTACGCTGTGCACGGCTATGCTGTCCATCTGTTCCGTCATTTCTTTTCTTTTTCTATGTTTACACACACACACACACACACACACACACACACACACACACACACACACACACACACACACACACACACACACACACACACACACACACACACACACCCTGTAATCTGCTCATCTTTTGGGAGGCTTTTTCTGCAGTCTGCTCCACATGTCTGGTGTGCACATAGAGCAACTGAGACAATGTTTCCACTCAAGACAAGACAAGAGAAAAACAGCCCAGAGTCCCAACACTGAAATGGATTTACAGGCTTATTTGCCTTTCTGCTTAACAGGGAGACAGTCTCACAGATAAACCCACTAACAAATGACACAGAGAGAGAGAGAGAGAGAGAGAGAGAGAGAGAGAGAGAGAGAGAGATGTGTGTGTGTGTGTGTGTGTGTGTGTGTGTGTGTGTGTGTGTGTGTGTGTGTGTGTGTGTATGCATCTGTCTGTTTGTCTATCTGTGTGTGTGTGTATGTCTGCCTGACTCTTTCTCAAGGTCAAATCCTATTACAACTAATTACTAATCAGAACCCACTAGCTTGCAGCATTGACCAAATCAATATTCTACAGATAGCAGCCTAAAACACTCACACTCACGATTAACCACACGAGCAGGCTTCCTTACTGCAATGACTGAAAGTGTTTGTGTGTGTGCGTGTGTGTATGGTTTTGTGGCTCTGGTATTTTCACACCACATTAGGATGTACTACTGTGTTTATCAGATTACGCCTCGCTGCAACACAAAAGCCTGCACACGCACACACACACACACACACACACACACACACACACACACACACACACACACACACACATACAGGTAAATGGGTGCCAGCTACGGTAGCTGTGTGTGTGTGTGGAATGTTAGTAACCCTTCTCCACCCAATGCTTTAAGAGTGGGACAGTCAGTTGACATGCAGCCTGGAATACCATATTGCTGTGAGGCTGCTAGTATGAGCACAAGGCACAAGATGACCTCGGTCACACACACACACACACACACACACACACACACACACACACACACACACACACACACACACACACACACACACACACACACACACATAAAAGTCACAAGTTTCGCCTTTAATTATGAGTAACTGCACTACATTTCACAACATGAAAGCTCACACTTAAACCATTACATTTTCTCGCTCTCTCTCTCTCTCTCTCTCACACACACATACACACACACACACACACACACACACACACACACACACACACACACACACACACTCCACATCTAAACAAAGGAGAAGAAAGATCACTTTAATCTCCCCCATTTGTTCAGTGCCAAGAGAGGAATGCTGACTACTCCTGTAATATCTGCAGACTGGGCCTAATGAATAAACGCCGACAAATAGGCACACACACACACACACAGCACACACACACACACACACACACACACACACACACACACGCACACACACACACACACACACACACACACACACACACACACACACACACACACACACACTCACATACACACACCTGCCTCATGTAGAATTCCTTCCAATAGCACTCACCGTCCAAAGAATCAGACCCAATTTGTGCTAAATCAATGCTAGCAGTGGTTTTCCTACATCTTAAATAAATGATGCAAGCTGAGCCCGGCTCCCACTCGGCAGGTTCAAACAGAAAGGAAGATCAGAGAGAGAGAGAGAGAGAGAGAGAGAGAGAGAGAGAGAGAGAGAGAGCAGAGAGAGAGAGAGAGAGAGACCCCTTCCCCCCTCTGTCACCCACCCCTTCCTCTCTGCTGCTCCCTGCTACACCGTCCTCCATGCCAAACACCTCACTTCACCACAGCTCACACACACACACACACACACACAAAACACACACACACACACACACACAACACACACACACACACACACACACACACACACACACACACACAGAGAGACCTGGAAGGCTCCAACAGGTATTCTGACTCCTACACAATACTGTTCTGTGGGATTATACAGAGTCTATATGGGGACCTCCGTGGGCTTTACTTAATTCTCTTAGGGCAGATCAGTCCTGCATGTTTCCAACAGGGACTTCCTCCTCCTCTCTTACTGCGTGTCTTCATTCCCTCCATCTCTATATACTCTATACACTCGTTTTTATTTCTCTGCCTGAGTCTCCCTCCATCACTCAAGCACTCATCATGTCTGTGTCTCAGTCCTTCAGCTGGTTGTCTTCTGAGTGGAGAGAGAGAGAGAGAGAGAGAGAGAGACAAAGAGCGAGGGAAAGAGAGAGAGAGATAGAAAGAGAGAGAGGGGGGGGGGCTGTCTGGCTGTGTGCAGAGAGGCAGAAGAAGCAGGAAACATGATAGCAGGCAAGAGTGAATTCATGTGATCTGCATGATATGTGATTCACCCATAATCAATCAGGAGAGCAATCAGACTGCTGGAGGAAGAGATGCAGAGAAGGGGGGAGGAAAGAGAGGCGGAGAGAAGATGAGAAAAAGAGGGGGGGAGAGAGAGAGAGAGAGAGAGAGAGAGAGAGAGAGAGCAGGAGGAGGAAATGAAGCAGCCATCCCAGGAGCTCCACACACACGCCAGCAAATCCCATGCAGTGGTGACGTGAGGCCTAAGTGAATTACAGCCATCCGCTCTGAGGAGAGGAGAGAAGGAGAGGAGAGGTGAAGAAAGAGGAGAGTGGAGGAGAGGAGAAGAGGAGGGGAGAGGAGAAAGCAGGGGAGGAGGAGAGAGGAGAGGAAGAGAGGAGGAAAGAGGAGAGGAGAGAGGCTACAGAGAGAGACCACAGAGAGCAGCGGTGCACAAACACACTCTCTCAACTAAATCAACTTGCCAGCTAAAGCCACTACTGACACCAGACTAATTCAGTTGTGCTTTTCCACCCAACAAATACCTACTGTACTTTCTGTCCTTCTACTTTTGCTTTCTTCAATGCCATTGTTCTGCTTCTATTAATCAACACTCAAACATTGAGCGAACAAATAATGTTAAGCCTCCCTCTTTCTCTCTCTCTCTCTCTCGTGTGTGTGTGTGTGTGTGTGTGTGTGTGTGTGTGTGTGTGTGTGTGTGTGTGTGTGTGTGTGTGTGTGTGTGTGTGTGTGTGTGACCTTCAATACACAGTAGAGAAGTAGAGATATAACAATAACACTCAAGCCAATAGAACACTCAAGCCACGATAGGATTCCCAGTTCACACCTTACTGCAGGCCTTTAGATTAGAACTCTACTGATCAACATGCAGGGTGAGATTCACACAAGACTGACAGAGAGACACAGAGCACCACAGTAGGAGGGGGAAGAAAAAGGTGATATGAGGGAATGTGTGTGTGTGTGTGTGTGTGTGTGTGTGTGTGTGTGTGTGTGTGTGTGTGTGTGTGTGTGTGTGTGTGTGTGTTACTCCTCAAGTTTTCTGGAACTTGACAGAGGTTTGGAACGAGGGGCAGAAACGTTCCAGTCCTCTCACTCACATCTCCCTCTTCAGGGAGTCTGTTTGAAGAGAGCGCTTGCACAGAGTCACTCAGACGGAGAGCGAGAGAGAGAGAGAGAGAGAGAGAGAGAGAGAGAGAGAGCGACAGAGAACAGAGGAAGAGAAAAGGGGATGAAGAGAGAAATGCTGACTGAAAGAAAGATTGAGCAAGAGTGAGAGCAAGGGAGAGAACAGAGAGGAAGAGAATGTGAGAGAGAGAGAGAGAAAGAGAGAGAGAGAGAGAGAGAGAGAGATCGAGAGAGAGGGAGAAAGAGAGAGAGAGAGAGAGAGAGATTGCAGTTACTGTGATGTCATTCATCGCAATGCTGCATATTGGGGTCGCACTAATAAAGCCACTGTGTTTGATATGGAAAGTTATGCCAGCGAAAGGGAGTCAGAGAGAGAGAAAGAGAGAAAGAAAGAGAGAGAGAGAGAGAGAGAGAGAGAGAGAGAAGACAAAGAGTGAAGGAGTGTGAGGGAGAAGTTGTTAACAGAGGCGTGGGGTCATGAGGGGATTGTCAGACAGGAGACAAGAGGGGGGGGGCAGTGAGAGGCAGCTCAAAGGCCCACACTGGACTACAAGAGCTGGAGCTGGAGCTGAGGCCACTCATGCATATGACAGCCTGCATGGGCCGGGCCAGAGAAGCACAGACGCCGCTGCAATGGAAGCGCACACACACACACACACACACACACACACACACACACACACACACACACACACACACACACACACACGCTCACTACTTTTCGACAGAAAGAGTGATCTGAATGAACAGAATGAGTTTCATGCATTCACCTGGCTGAGCAAATGCAGAATCTCTCTCTTCCTTTTTTTCTCTGTCAGCCCCACTCTCGTCGTCCACACCACACACAGCATTCACACGCGCACGCGCCGCACACACACACACACACACACCAAATTTCTAAATCTCCAGCTGAATTGATAGTTTCCAGGCTGGCCCAAAGCCGTGCTGCTCCCCTACAGTATGAACCAGTGGAGCACAAACACATTGCTCTCATCCGGCCTTCGTGCTCTATGGCAGCCAATAAGAGCATTCACATTCTCTTCATTACACACACACACACACACACACACACACACACACACACACACACACACACACACACACACACACATTTTTGTCGTGAGACACGTCATACAAACACACAAACACAGCCAAATGACAGACAGATAGAAACCTTACATAACTAGAGCTGGGATTGTTGTCTCTCTGAAGCCGCCTCTCTCTCTTGCTGTGTGTGTGTGTGTGTGTGTGTGTGTGTGTGTGTGTGTGTGTGTGTGTGTGTGTGTGAGTGAGTGAGAGAGAGAGAGTGAGAGAGAGCGTATGAGCCTCATAATCTGCAAATTCTATCCTTCCCCACATGACAGTTACACAACAGATCAGACACAACAGAATAACAGCTGTATGAGCGGGTGTGTGTGTGTGTGTGTGTGTGTCTTTGCTTGAGTGTATGTGTGTCTATGTGCCGGCGTGCCTCTGTGTGCCTATGTAAATTAAGAAGCAAAAAGGGAGCAGCAACTCAAGTTCTCACACACACACACACACACACACACACACACACACACACACACACACACACACACGCACGCACGCCTCACAATACACACTTTTTGACAGAAGCACAACTCCCAGTCAGCGGGGTGTGTGTGCGTGTGTGTGTGTGTGTGTGTGTGTGTGTGTGTGTGTGTGTGTGTGTGTGCGGTGAAGAGGCTGATGGTGGAGATGATGGGCTCCTGTGTCTCTCCTACTGGTCTCCATGGAGTTAACCCCTGTGACCTGACTTCCACTCCCACAGCAGTAGGCCCCATGTTTCTGCCACTTTTACACTTCCTGTCAAATCACACCGCAGCT
>JAODXP020000026.1:2322429-2324929 GCA_027497455.2 Sardinella longiceps
GCTCTTTAAGTGCTGACACACAGTATGTGTGCATGTGTGTGTGTGTGCGAGCGCCTGTGTGTGTGTGTGTGTGTGTGTGTGTGTGTGTGTGTGTGTGTGTGTGTGTGTGTGTGTGGTGTGTGTGGGGCACTGATGTCCCTGACCTCCCAGGCTGAGGTCATTTGTCCATTCCACAGTAGAGTCAATGCTCCTCAGATGTCAGGGCAAAGGAGAAAAACTGCTCATGAAAAACTCCAGGATGTTCTGTTCCCACTTTGTCACTCTGGACAGACTTGAGACCTGTGGAACAGTTTCCATGGCGACTTCAGACAACTTAGGTCCAGCGGTCAGCTCTGTAGCCAGCAGCAGCACAGAGCCACACCACATGTGGACACAGCAATCATACTTTAGCACAACAGGGCGCTTAAAATGGGAACCTACTGAACCCAGTCCAGCTAGCCCAACTCCTCATGTGGCTTTCCTGTCAGCACACCCGTCAATACTGATCCCAGATCAGTATGTGGCCTCACCGCTCTTGTCAGCGGCACTGACACACAAATTAGGAGCCAAACATGGGATTAACAGGTTAACTGGCCTTTTGCAAAAGGTGGCGTAATCCATAATGGAATATTCCACACTGTTAGCATGCATCTATTGATCTCAATGGCTCTCTATGGCTGGATTAGCATTGGCTAGCTGTCAGCAGGATTTGGTTGCAGACTACTTACACAGCCGCAAATGCCATGACAATAACCACTAAAATTCTGGCTTGGTTTATTTTTCATAACACACAGCAGTCATCAACTCTGACAATGTCCAGGCCCCATGTGGAGAGGATTATTATACTGCGCTCTTGTAAGCCACGTTTTCAATAGATAAACAAATAAATAAACCCATCCTGTCCTGTCAGTCAAAACCACATCCATACAAACTATGGATTATTACTGGGCCTCGAGCAGTTAAGCCAGTAGGGTCGATCCTCATGTTTAACCCCCAAGGCTAACTCAAATAGTGAGTGCGAAAGCTCCTGAGGTCGTCCCATTAGCGCATTATAGTGGAGCTGGAACAAGATGAGAGTATGTTAAGCTGAAAAGCACAGAAACATACGCCAGTATTTCACACATACTCAACTGACACCTACTTTAGATCAGAACTGTACAAAAAAGTTTCACTTGGAAACTTTCATAATAAGCCCTTTATACGCTAGCAAACACAGAGATGGGGGGGGGGGGGGGTGAGTAAGAGAGGAAGAGGAGGGGTGAAGAAGGCAATATTCTTCAGTTCTCATTAAACTTGCATCTCATTCATCACTCCCAGAGCTCCTTCTCAGTGTGGTGTCATCACACGCTGCCAATTCAAAAGGTTCTGTCTCAGCAAACAGAATGCTCCGAGCATTTCCGCCTGCCTGACACACACACACACACGCTCACACACAACACACCTTCAAAAGCCACACACTGAGCCGTCACTGCTCCAGAGCTCTGACTCATGCGCTTCTTAGCCTCCTTCATTATGATCACTCATCATCACCACCACACATCAGCATCAGCACTGCTCCAATGATTATTTTCATCATCTCTCAAATTATTTAGATGATCCAACATGTCTGTGTTGTGTGGACTGCTAGGTGTGTGTGAAATACGACAAATGAGAGAGCAAGCGCGCGCGCGAGAGAGAGAGAGAGAGAGAGAGATGGAAGGGGAAAGAGAGAGCGAGAGGGGCAGCAGGAGAGGAGGAGAGAATGAAATAACAAGAAAGACGCCGACAGACAGACAGACAGCATGACAGAAGGAGACAAAGAGAGAGAAAAAAAACTTCCCCCACTGGCATCAAAAGCTGCATCTGAGCACAAAATCAAAGTGCAAAATACTTTGTAGATCTCCCTGTCAATTAGCCAGACAGAAACACAGAGGCTACAAGCTACGCTAGCGCACACTAAACACATCCCAATAATAGCGACTGCCTATCTCCCATTGGGAGCCATGTTTAAGACACACTTCATGCTAAGACAGATCACTAACTGGGTCTCTGTCCACATGATGCCGATACAAGGCTAAGGCAGTCAACAAAGCAAAGGCTTTCAATTAAGGCAGTCTGCCACTAAACACCCACACAGTAGTAAAGAACATTTGTATTCCTATTCAATAGGCCTCATGATACAGATAGTGGTGTGTGTGTGTGTGTGTGTGTGTGTGTGTGTGTGTGTGTGTGTGTGTGTGTGTGTGTGTGTGTGTGTGTGTGTGTGTGTTTAGGGGGAGGATGTGATAAACAGGAGAGCGGTAAAGAATAGCATCAGCATCATTAAAAGCCACTCGACTCTGCAGTTCCATTGACAGAGCTGAATGATGTTTACATTCACAACGGTGTGGAAAAAACAACACAGGCTCTGAATAATAACCACCTTTCCTCTCCCTTTGCGTAATACAAATTCATTCCTGGGTAAAGCTATTACACACACACACACACACACACACACACACACACACACACACACACACACAGAGAGAGAGACTCGCACACG
>JAODXP020000026.1:2332429-2344929 GCA_027497455.2 Sardinella longiceps
CCACAGAGTGCAGTTTTCCCTTTCCCTCACCACATGCATCCTCCACAGATGTGGTGTGTGTGTGTGTGTGTGTGTGTGTGTGTGTGTGTGTGTGTGTGTGTGTGTGTGTGTGTGTGTGTGTCATGGCCTAGAGTGTGTGCATTAGATAAAAGTCCAAAACGTGCCCTTGCGAGAGAGACAGATGACAGGCCTGACAGGAGGATGGAGGGATAGACGGATGGAAGAGATGGAGAGCTGTCACTCTCTCTCTCTCTCTCTCTCTCTCTCTCTCTGTTCAGTCACACTTAGAGGTCATGTGCTCAGTCTCATAGAAATTCAGCCCCAGAAACAGCAAAACAAGAGCAGTTTACACAAATGTCTGTGTGTTGTCTCTCCTGATGCATTCTCTCTTCAAAGACTGCCCATGTTTGCCATCCAAACCCTCTTCAAAAGGCATCTGGATTCTGTCATTGTAACTTGTGTCATTCGATCCCACTGTGCTTTGTGCTCAAGCAAAATGAAAGGACCTCTAAAATAAGAACATATCGCTAAAACAAAACCAATAAAAGTATTTCAAAAGTTGGTTTCCATAGAAACAAGAGCGCACAGACAAGCCCGGGGGGTAAGCTCTAAGTAAACAATAGCTTTATAAGTAATATTCATCAATGTCACACCACAAGCCCAGAATGTGACTTTTCAAGGTGAACTGCCTAAGGAGAAACGACTCACTAAATTGATTAGGGAACAAACGGCCTCTCTTTCTTTTTTTCCTTCTTTTTTCCCAGAGTGTTCCATTTGACTAAACGCACAACACAACTGATGTTACAACAAGCCCTCCGGAGGAATTCACCAAAAGCCATCATGGGACGCAGGGAAGCTTTTCCCCCCCATAGTCAGGTTTGGATCTGTTCATACAAATGTCATCACTACCTCTCAAGCAATACCACTGAATTACCCAAACCCACATACACCCACAAAGGCTCAATTTGGAGGGCTGCTGGATACACACACACACACACACACACACACACACACACACACACACACAAGATAGATAAACAGAGAGAGAGAGAGACAGAGAAAGAGATTGTCCTTCGAAACAATAAGAACTATAATAAAAAAAATCCACTCAATTCTTTGAAGGTCAGAGAAATAGGGAGGGAGGGAGGGAAAGACAGAGAGAGAGAGAGAGAGAGAGAGAGAGAGAGAGAGAGAGAGAGAGAGAGAGAGAGAGAGAGAGAGAGAGAATGCACTTACAAGAGGAAGGGCTTGCGGCACATCACCAGGGCGTCGTAAAGCACACACACGCCAAAGACAGTGATGCCCGTCTCTTTGACCAGCATGGCACACGTGCCCAACCCCAGACTGATGAGCAGGCACCCCGGGGAGACAGTGTGGGGGAGGGCCTCTTCAGAACCACACACAGACACACTCCTGCAGAGAGAGACAGAGAGAGAGAGAGAGAGAGAGAGAGAGAGAGAGAGAGACTCACTATGTGCATATTCGCACATATATTATAAATACAGCATATGCAAGAATTTCATCATGACTACTGAAGTCTCAAAAATCTCACTCTTTCCATGCCATTCCTCTTAAATCTTTTTCTACCCTTCACTCCCTCCCTCCCTCCCTCCCTCCCTCCCTCCCTCCCTCTCTCCATCCCTCGCTCTCTCCATCCCTCGCTCTCATATGATAATAAACACAGAGATGAGGAGCTGGATTTCCCCAGAGAGAGTTTGACTGGCGAGAGGGAGAGAGAGAGAGAGAGGCCCTGTCTTCAGCTAGTCATGCTAATGCTGTTGAGTGTGTGTGCTTGGTATAAATAGGTGATATACACACACTTTAAGACTCACATCCTGTGCACTAGACTCTAAGTGTCTCTGTTGGTGCGCTGATGGAGATTTACAAGGCTTTCACGGAGTTTCATTAGTCATAAGATTTGTCAAATTGAAGTGTGAGTGTTTAAGTGCAGCAGGCAATTACAATTACAATGCTGTTGAATTAGACACAGAGCAGGACTCAGTCTGCTTACCTAATATAGGAGAGAAACGTCAGGAGGAACAAAAGGCATGCCAACACGTCTGCCCTCCCAACAATTCCAGACACCTGCAAAAAGACACCACACACACACACACACACACACACACACACACACACACACACACACACACACACACACACACACACACACACACACACACACAGTGTTTTGGTTAGGAAAGTAACGTGGCCCGCATGTAAGGGTCATATCTCAGACACTCTTCAGGAGTAAACCTGCCACTTTCAAACAGCAGTGTACATGCACATAAATATGGAGACAGAGACAAGAGGGGAGAAGAAAAGAGGGAATTAAGGAGGTAGAAAGCAGAGGGGTGGGGGAGAAAGAGGGAGAGAGGGTGAGAGAGAGAGAGAGGGTGAAAGAGAGAAAGGGAGAGAGAGAACCCTGAGCCATAAATCCAGGTTTCTGGCCTCTTCCCTCACTCATAAACCCCTGGAATGGAGGTGGACAGCAAAGATTGAGAGCCTACAAGTCCACTACACACACACACACACACACACAGTCTGAATTCACACACACACACACACACACACACACACGGACACATACCATCTGACACACACACACACAAACACACACACCATCACACACACACACACACACACACGTGGGCTTTTTCTTGTCTTCATTGTATGCCATTTGGATTCAACAAGGTTGAGCCTCTATTATCACTGGGGTCCAGGCAAGTGTGTACTTGAGACAGAGAGTGTGAGTGTGTGTGTGTGTGTGTGTGTGTGTGTGTGTGTGTGTGTGTGTGTGTGTGTGTGTGTGTGTGTGTGTGTACATGTTAGAGAGTGTGTGAGCTCCCATACTGTGTGTAAACTCATCAGCTAGTGCAGTGAACACTACCCCTACAGAGAGGGTGGACCAAACAGATGTTTTATTGATGAGAGAACATAGGGGAAAGAGAGAGAGAGAGAGAGAGAGAGAGAGAGTCCTGTCCTTTATCCGTCCTTCCCTTTCATCTCACCATCCCCCCTCCATTGACCACTCTCTCCATCCTCTTCTCCCCGTCCTCTCCTCCCTCTCTCCAGCCCTCTTCTCAGCTGGACTCTCTAGCCCTTCTTCGTCCTTGTTTTCCAAATGAAGGGGCACACACACACACACACACACGCTACACACACACACACACATGCACACACACACACACACACACACACACACACTTGCACACTTGCACATGCTCGCACACACACACACACACATGCACGCGTGTGCACACACACACACGCGCACACACCCTTCTAGAGGGTTCTGGGAGCAGGCCCTGAGGGGAACCACTGCCAGGCAAGCAGCTCCTTCCACACACACCCCCAGCACCCCCAGAGCACCGCATCCAGACATCTGGAGCTGATTAGTGCACAAATTGTGTGTGTGTGTGTGTGTGTGTGTGTGTGTGTGTGTGTGTGTGTGTGTGTGTGTGTGTGTGTGTGTGTGTATGGGCCTCCCTCAGGGAACTTTTAACTCCACACTTCCTCAGGTGGAGGCGGGGCTGTCTGCAATGACTCCATCCTCTGGGGGAGATTTAGAAAGGCCCACAACCCTGCTAGCCCCCCCTCACAATACACACACACACACACACACACACACACACACACACACACACACACACACACACACACACACACACACACACACACGGTCCTGGTTTGTGTTTCTTATTGGGAGATTGAGATATGGATGGTGACTGAGTGGTAATTGCATATTGGCTCCACTCTGGACACACAGGAAGAAAACTCCCTCATTTGAGGAAATGACCCGACTGGACAGGAATTCACCAGAGAGAAATACTATTGCACCCCGACGTCCATCACAACACACACACCACAGAAAGGTGCAAGCATGCTTAAAATCACACATAAACATTCATCCCTACACACACACACACACACACACACACACACACACACACACACACACACAGCTGTGCACAGATCATATGATCTGGAGGCACAGGCAGACTCGCTGTCTCGCTCCAGCGGCTGAAGGCATATGTTCTCCCTTTGACCCCTTCTCTCTTTCTCTCTCTCTCTCTCTCTCTCTCTCATGCACACACACACTCTCTCTCTCTCTCTCTCTCATGCACACACTCTCTCTCTCTCTCTCTCTCTCTCTCTCTCTCTCTCTCTCTCTCATTCTCAGGAGCCCCTGGTGCATGTCTGGCTGCTCTGATTGCCCTGTGAGGGGAGTCAGGGGGTGAGCAGATGGATGAGTGGATGACCATAGAGAGCCACACAGAGAGAGAGAGAGTCTCTCACTCCCTCTCTCTGTCTCTCCCTCTATCTCTCTCTCTGGTCTGAATGGAGGCCTTGTCAGTGGCTGAAGAGGGAGAACAGGAGGCTCTTTCTGTGGCTGCATGGCAGCGGGGCTGGGCTGGGCTGGGGCAGTGTGCTCCACATCAGGGCTTTCACCTTGTCTAGGAGAGGACAGCTGGAGAGTGGCAGCTGTTTAACCTCCGCCTGCCTGCCTGCCTGCCTGCTCTGCCTCCATCTCTCTCTCTCTCTCTCTCTCTCTCTCTCTCTCTCTCTCAGGCTGCCAAGGGATGGGCCACAGGCTTGGGAATCAGCAGATCACAAACACACGCACACACACAAACTCTCATGCCCCAAGCATGCATAAACACAAATCAAAGACACTCTTACACACACACAAACAAACAAACACACACACACACACACACACACACACACACACACACCACTCGGAATGAGGCGGGAATGAGGCGTTTTTTTCCAGTGTGACACTAATCAGGCCAGCTGTTTGCTTGTCACTCCATGCCTGGAAGTGTGATCAGGGATGGCTCGTCCGCCGCAATTAGCATAGCTCTCAGCTTTGCTTCGGTGTGTGTGTGTGTGTGTGTGTGTGTGTGTGTGTGTGTATGTTTACTGTCCCCCCTCTGTCCACTCAATCTCCATATCAGGCTAAATGAAATGAGCTCCAGCTGGTCCTCCATGCTAATGATATAACCTGTTTACTCACACTAGCCTGATCCATCCTGGCACAGAGAGAGAGAGAGAGAGAGAGAGAGAGAGAGAGAGAGAGAGAGAGAGAGAGAGAGAGAGAGAGAGAGAGAGAGAATGGAGAGATACACAGAAAGATAGAGGAGAGAAATTAGGAGGAAGCGCTCAACCCGTACACCCACACACACTCTACTCTATGTATGCCCCCGGCCCAACAGCATACTGGAACACCTAGTTGAGTTGAGTTGGGTCTAGTCCGCCCCCACCCAAAGGCTGCTGTGCCCAGTGCCAGACCAGCAGATGTAGCCATGGCAATGGTGCCCGAGGGGGCAGCAGCAACAGCAGCAGCGGTGCCAAGGCCTCTGCCAACCCTCTGCCAAGCCCACGCCTGGCCCAGCCTCACCTCACCCGCCCGCCCTCACTCACTCACTCTCCCAGCTCCACTTTAAGCAACATCTGTCCCAATCTGCCCAACTCACTGCTCCGCCAGAGAGAGAGAGAGAGAGAGAGAGAGAGAGAGAGAGAGAGAGAGAGAGAGAGGTGAGAGAGAGAGAGAGAGAGAGAGAGAGAGAGAGAGAGAGAGAGGAGGGGAGAGAGAGAGGAGAGAGAGAGAGAGAGAGAGAGAGAAACCCAGCATGCCCAGTAATAGAAAAAGCTCACTGCTCACTGGTCCACAGCTGCAGCCTAGGGCTCAGCACTGGGGCCTTCACCACCCACGCCGACACTTCCCCTGCCACCCCACTTACACACACACACACACACACAACAGCTGAGGAGGGGGTAGGACAGGCGGAGCTGTCATCATGATGAGCGCGTGCTGAGCGTCCCGCAGAGAGACGGGCGGCGAGAGCCACGATTTCCATCGGCAAGCGGCCATAACCTCAGCTAGCGAAGGGATTCCTCACATTCCACGGCATGGGCTGGCTGCTGCAATCCTAGCATAGCATTCCCGCCTCCCACGGGATCACACCCCAGTTCCACCACAGCTTCCTCTCCTCCTCCTCCTCCTCTTCCTCCCCCACTCCCTCCACAACCACAAGGACGTCTCCTCTTCATCAGAAATCATGCATGACCACTTACTGGCCATTAGAGAGAGCAGTGCTGTGCAAACACACTGACATATTTCCTCATGTCTCCTAGGACTCCGCTAACTGCTCTCAACTCCTGCACATGCTCAGACACTTACAGGCCTATTTGTGGCCACGCTATTGTTATCTGTGGCCGCAACTTATTGACACTGGGGTCACTTCAACATGGGAAGGGAAAACTTCTCTAAGGTTTGCTCTTCAGAAAGTCTTGGCATGGTGCAGATAGCAAACCACTGTTGCCACATCTTGTAATACCTTCACGTTCAATACACTTTGACAACCTGTGTAAGGCTTCTTTCTCTTTCTGTCTCTCTCTCTATCCACCCCCCCCCCAAACACACCTCTCTTTCTCTCTTCATCTATCACTTGTCTATGTTTCTGACGTCCTGGTAAGTGGGATGAGGCAAATTCATCCAACACACTGCTATGTTTCCAGCAAGCAAAAACACGACAGCTGTCATATTGCAGCGCCTGCAGGCATCTCAAGCAGAGATAGAGAGAGAGAGAGAGAGAGAGAGAGAGAGAGAGAGAGAGAGAGAGAGAGAGAGAGAGAGAGCTCACGAGAGGCGCATGACTGAGGAAGGAGAACAAGATTGGGATCCAGGAAGAGATAGAGAGGAGACAAGAGGAGAAGAGAGGCAGACAGGACGGAACATTCTAGTCATTAACTGCATACAGGGGTGGGTCTCTCTCCTTCTCTATCTCTCTTGGTCTCCCTCTCTATCTCTCTCCAGTAAGAGGGTGAAGTTTCATATTGAGTATGGCAGAAGGGAAGAGAGTAGAGAGTGACTGCTCTATGGTTTCTGTGTTTTAAAGGTAGGGTAGAAGATCCTGAACAAACCATTCAAGCAAGCTAGGTGTTTGGAAAATACACAATTCAGAAGGCCAATCATTTTTTTCAGACTTTCCCTGAATGGGTGTGTGTGTGTGGGGGGGGGCAGTTGGGTTTTAATGACACATCACAATTCAATCACTTCAATTGGTTGTTTAAATTTGGGTGATGTTTTTTCAGCCCAGTTCCACAGGTGATCAAATTTTATTTGGTTGCAATTCAGGTGTGAAAGTCATTTCAAGCAATAGAGTGAAAAGTGCTCAAGGAAAACATCTCCTTGCACCCTACCCTTTAAGGCTATGTGTGTGTGTGTGTAATTAGGCAATATAGTGTGTGTGTGTGTGTGTGTGTGTGTGTGTGTGTGTGTTTACTCACAGCCTCTGTGTGGATGGGGTGCACGGCGAAGAGGAGGGCGGTGAGGAAGGCCAGGCGACTGTCGTCAAACACGCAGCACTCGCAGGTGTGCATGAGCAGGGCCGTCACCGCACAGTGGAGACACACGTTCACCACATGGAAGTAGAATGGGTCCATTCCACCCAGCACAATATTCAACCTGCACACACACAAACACACACACACACACACACACACACACAAGGAGAGAGTTGAAAAAAGTGAATCACCATCATCCTCCATTAAACACCAGGATCTTGCTTCTTTAGCTTCTCAGATCAAGTATAGTCAGCTAAGAGACAGAGGAACATTTAGCTCCAGACTCTTGGCAAATTCCAAACCTCATCCTTCCGCCATGATGAAGTGGGGGTGCTGTTCTGTTGCATGCATGAAGAGGAGGTGAAATGTGTTCCAGGATTATTTAGGCAGTCCCTCTCCGCTCACCGCGGGGTGCAGCTCTTTAGGATGGGACTGTGCTGAATTTAATTAGACTCCATTGTTCCAGACAGATTTAAATGACACACTCTCCTCTATTGAGATTCATGGAGCAGCACAAGTAGGGGCCTCGCTCCAAGAATACATATTAGTCACCACATTTTATCCGCTATAATAGCTGGACTTAAATCAAAGTCCCATCGAAAAATCTTTTCTAATTAAGCAACGTGCAGTATTTGACTGGGGTTAAATCCAATCTGATAATGAAATTAGAAAAAAAAGCTGCATTTATTACTGAAAAGGAAGTCTCTCCTGACCGAGCGGACGATCAATGCCGGGCCAAGCGAGTTTTTGCAGGTGGAAGAATGGTGAATAGTGTTGAGCCCTTAACACATTTTTTCTTTCCAGCGAGCGTCACGTCAAATGCATTATCTCTCAGGCGGGTTAAATATGAGACAGGGGGTGAAAACGCCCTTTCCAGCAGGGGCCCTTTAAACACAAGGTCAGCGGAGCCTTGAGCCCATATTTCATGCGGGTGATTGCTGTGAAAGGCAGGCCGGTGAGAGGGGTATTAAACGCCCCAGCGCGGCACCGCGCCAGCAGACCCAGGGGATTAGCTGATTGGTTGAGGGCGTTCCGTCACGGAGATGTGAAGATAGTCAGGTTAATGTGTTTCTGTCTAAAGGGAGATTGAGCTGCAGAGCAGGTGGAGGTGGAGGGGTTGGAGGTAGAGACGGAGAGAGGGAAAAAGGGGAGGGGGGGTAGAGAGGCGGATGGAAGAGAGATAGAGAGAAATAGAAAGAGAGAGAGGGAGGAGGGGAGGGCTGAAGAGGTTAGCATGACAGGCAGGTCCCCCCCGTCCAAGCATGACTAATGTCTACATCAGGACAGGTCACTCCTCCATCTAGTCAGGGCTTCCCACCCCCTTTCCATCTCTCTCTCTCTCTCTCTCTCTCTCTCTCTTTTCTATTGCACACTCTGCCTCCTAACTCACTAAGTGTTTCACCTCCATCTTGTCCATTTTCTCCAGGAGATTTCTTATGCCAAATCGTTCATATCTCTTCAGTCTCCCTTGTGAGTCAGTGACCCCCCCCCTTTCCCCCTCTCTGCAAGGGCAATTCTAGTCAAGTATAAATGATCAGACGGACAGAAAATATTTTATGCAAAAGAACAAAATATGTCTAATGAATTAACAAGGCATAAAGTACGATCCATTAAAACGGACCGTGAATCTGCCATCTAATATCAGAGAATTGCTTTCAGAAAGTAATTCATTCCCTGTAACTGGTAATCTATCTGAAATATTAAAGTGATTTTCAACTTTCACACATTAGGCATCAGTCGTCATGTACGTGAAAGCGGTGTTTTTATCACTTCTGCGTGGAAAAGCCATTTTAACACCCCAACGTTAACACTCGAAGGATAACTCAGTTACACTATAACACCTTTCCTTAAGCACCTCTGGTGAGTGTATGTGTGACTGAGTGACTGAGTGACTGTGTAAAAATAGCAGTGCCCGCGTGCAGTGCAGGCAGCCAGGCCTAGGTAAGCACTGATGCTGGCCCTTGAAAAACATGAGTCATGCTCCAGACCTGTCACTACACATTTGGCTTTATGCTTCAAATTTTGCCTTTGGGACATCTGAGTAGTGTGTGTGTGTGTGTGTGTGTGTGTGTGTGTGTGTGTGTGTGTGTGTGTGTGGGGTGTGTGTGTGTGTGTGTGTGTGTGTGTGCATGTGCATGCATGCATGAAAGCGCATCTAAACAAACAAATAAGAGTGGGCATATTGAAGCATTAACCCAACAGCATGTCTATTTGTGTCTTTAAAGAAAGAGCTTTTCACATGGACAGACAGCATGCATCCCACAGTGAGGTGAACCCTTATGTCCCTATACTAAACTATACTAAACTATACTATACAAGAGCACCACACATAGTCCTGACTGCCATGACCCTGGCCCTCTCACACACACACACACACACACACACACACACACACACACACACTCCAGCAACAGCAGCATGCAGTGGATTAGTGGAGGGCTTTTTCCAAAGCAGCTCGTGAAGATGTGCCAAGCGAGTGGAAAGCTCTCTGTCAAATGGGCCATGTGAAATGGGCGCTCGTGTCTCTGTCTTGTGGCTGCTTGCTTTGGGTGGATATGAATGGCATGGCAGCTGGTGATGCCTCACTGAGGCACTGATAATGCCCAGCCTCTCTCATCTCCTTTAGCACAAATGAGCCACGGGGCACTAGCCATTAACTACTCTTTGTGTGTGTGTGTGTGTGTGTGTGTGTGTGTGTGTGTGTGTGTGTGTGTGTGTGTGTGTGCACAAAAGGCCTGTCCAACAAATGCCGAAAATGCAGTCCTGGAATATGCCTCATCTTTCTTCTCTACATTAACCTCCTGTGTGTGTGTGTGTGTGTGTGTGTGTGTGTGTGTGTGTGTGTGTGTGTGTGTGTGTGTGTGTGTATTACTGGAATGGTACGGAACAATCAATGTTCCTGTGGCACAACAGTTAAGAGGGCACTTTGAGCAATATAACCATTTCACTTCACTTCACTGTCACTACATGACATGACATCTCAGTACAGAAATGATTTCTCCAACTAGACAAGAAAATTTAATGTGGATGTACTTTTTGCCTTTTTTGCCTGGTGAACATCTCTCTTTGCTACAGAGCACACCTCCACACCTTGTGGCATCTCATTATTTACACAAAATTCACCCAGCTGTGCTCAACAGATGAGGGAAGGGTGAGGTAATTGCATAGCTATAAATAGTGCCCCACATCATGTTCAAGGCCATCATTTGCGTTCTGCCTGTTCACCTTGAGAAACGTATGAGGGTGTTTGCACCAGGGGGGGATGATCGACTGACTTCATGCTTTTTAATTTTGGATACTGGCTGAAAACCTACAGGCTGCCTCTTCCACTTTAACTTCACCACCACCGGTGAGTCTGGAGGAAAAAAACACGTTAAATCCCACTGTGTTCCTGGATACACTGACAGCTCAAGTCAGCATCATAGGCACAGGCGAATCTAAGCAGCGTGAAATTGCTTCCCCTGTGCAACTCAATCAAAACGGTTTCAAATGCGTTCCAAAGCTAACATTTCTCCAACAGACGCAGTTAATCAAGCAGAAACGTTCAGACGACTTAAATTAAATATATGGTTAATTAATAAAAATGAAGCGCAGATACCTTTGCTTCCGGCACAATTCGGTCTGTGACTGAGATACCATATTGCTTCTCTAGACAAATAATCAGCATATGAGGGAAGGGTGTGACTAAGCGGCCAAATTTATTTCAGGATTAATTTCCAGACCTCAGTGTTGGATCGGGGCCAGAGTGAAAACTAACGTCACTGAGCGAACCACGGAACACGCCCTCCTCGATGAACACATTTGAATTTGGTTTAGTTTTGCAAGTTAACGTTAGTTTTGCCTGACTTATTTTGAGCAAAACTGTAGGTCTCAAAAAAGTTTTCTTTCAAGTATGTGGATTAGCCTGGCCCATGTTTGACGTTAAGGAGAATATCTCTTGAAGAAACTGTACACATCGCACACTGCGCAACAAGTGGTTACAATAGACTCCACCGATGGAGCACAGCTGCGCACTTGCATTCCCGTGGTCGCCCACCTTCACTTTTTCGATTCGCATACAATTATTCCCATGTCCACATGAAAGTGTTGCTACTACTCAATATCAATTTTGGCCAAAATGCATAATTTAAACAGTGAGGGAAAACTAAAGTGTGCAACCGCCCTGTATGCACACACACCGTATATGTGCAGCATGATAATCATGTAAAGTGCAAAAATGTTCTTCCATAACCTTACATGACATTGGTGTAATACGAGGTCAAACTCCAACCGCAGTTCCGATCAGTAAACAACTAAATGACTACATCCTGTCGCTCACAACACAGGCATGGCACAACATGGACTGGACGTGTCCCTGTATAAACGGAGAGTACGCTGGAGTTGCATCAAGTTCAGGACAACTTACTTGAAGGTGAGAATGCACAGTGGTCTGTAGGACTTGTGGCTGGTGTTATCGGACATCTTCTTCCCCCAGAAGTCATTACTAAAGATGCTTCTCAAGCTGGAGCCAGGTCGAACGTCGGGGTTGTTGGTGATTGCCCACACATCGTCGTGCACGAACTCCCCTCGCAGAGAGTTGGTGTAACACAGCCCGCAAACCGCCAACACCACAGCATAGCGGAGGATGCCTTTCCCCGGCCCGGAGAGTGCAGTGAGCCGCAGTGGGCGGCTGATCTTTTCCCGGTTGTGGGCTGTCATGTCGCTTCTTGACTAACGCGTTGATCGCACTGGGTAGGGTACCAAGATGCGCCGAGATCCATTTCCAAGCAGCACATAGACGCACTGGTGGCGAATGGATAGAACCAGCGAGAATTCTCACTGCAAATGCAAGCTGAGAGAAACCGCCTCCTGACGCATGCGCTCTGTGCATTTACAGAGAGCGTGTGTGTGTGAGTGAGAGAGAGAGAGAGAGAGAGAGAGAGAGATGCGGTCACAGAGAGAGGGAGCGATTCATTAGCACCACTGAGACTGGAAATCAATAAAAAGCACTGGAGTATTTCGGACGATGATTGCAATGCAGTGCAGCTGACCTTTACTTTCAGACATAATAAATAATAAACAAATGATTACCATGCAAGGGCGCGCTAATGACTGATTGTTATTCATAGTTCGCATAAGGACAGGGAGAAGTTGATTCTCTTTCTATAGGG
>JAODXP020000026.1:2348972-2351472 GCA_027497455.2 Sardinella longiceps
GTGATGGAGTGACAGAGGAAACAAAAGAAAGAGGGAGAGAGATATGAAATGCAAAGACAGAGAAAGCACTGGAAGGAGAGAGAGAGAGAGAGAGAGAGAGAGAGAGAGAGAGAGAGAGAGAGAGAGAGAGAGAGAGAGAGAGTAAAGAGTGTTTGTTTGGCAGGCTGGAGGAGAGAGAGAAGCTGGGGCCAGTTTCCCCTGCGGTGCATTCCCAAACCTCCAGCCGAGCTGAGAGGGGGTGACCCCAAGCCGAGAGTCTGCGGATAACATTCCACTACACTGCCTCCCTGCCTCCTCTCCCGCTCACTCACCTCCCACACAGCCACACACACACACACACACACAGCCAGACACACACACGCCAGCCAGAGCTCCACCGCCACCAAACAAAATGCTTTTACATCAAATTCATGTCTCTCCTAATTCCCATCTGTTCCTGAGCCATTACAGTCGGAGAGAGAGAGAGAAAGAGAGGGAAAGAGAGAGAGGGGGACACAGAGAGGGAGAGAGAATGATGCATGTTATGCAAACTGTCCCTGGAGAAAGATGGCAAAAGTGTGTGTGTGTGTGTGTGTGTGTGTGTGTGTGTGGACAGCGACGGGCAGAAGTGTTGACAGATATCAGAGGGGAGACTGTGAATCCACGAGCCCCAGCCACAACAACAACTTTGTCCCACCAGTAGAGGACATTTGAGCGGATGTGCATGTTCCCATGTGTGTGTGTGTGTGTGTGTGTGTGTGTGTGTGTGTGTGTGTGTGTGTCTTGGCACTGAGCACTTTCACAGCTTGTAGGGGCGGGTGGATTTTAAAAGTTGAGGGATTAAATTCTCTGACCAGACAGCACAAATTTACTCTACCTCTCTCTCTCACTCCACTACAAACTCATACTATCATCTCTCTCTCTCTCTCTCTCTCTCTCTCTCTCTCTCTCTCTCTCTCTCTCTCTCTCTCTCTCTCTCTCTCTCTCTCAATTCAATCTCTATTCTATTCTATTCTATTCAATTCAATGAGCTTTATTGTCCTGACATTGGAATATTGCCAAAGTGTTATACATGACAAACAAACACATGCAACTATGGAATATGGTTAAGTGAAAACGAAAAACACACACATATGCATAGGCATACACACATACACACACACACACACACACACACACACACACACACACACACACACACACACACACGACAGAGCAGTAGGCTGCATATAGCCTATACACAAACACACATACATGCATACACACTACGCGAACAATTGATTTTGAACAATTTGTTTGCCTATTGGCTGTCCCTGGCTTTATGGCATGCTGTGACATGTTTTAACCTCGTGCTGTACACTAAGCTCTGCTTGGGTATGGCTTGGTAGAGCTTTGAAGTTTGGTGTTGTTCTTTCAAGCACTGGAAAACATAGGATGTAATGTTTTATATTTTTCACAATACACAAGGAAATGTTCCTGTCTCTTCCTCTAGTGTAACTGCATCCCTGCTGCTGCTGCTGCAGCTGCTTTTGGTGACTGATAGACAACTACCCTGTGCTGGGCTCATCTGCAGTGTGTGTGTGTGTGTGTGTGTGTGTGTGTGTGTGTGTGTGTGTGTGTGTGAGACACAAGGCTGAGGCTGAGCAAGGCAAGGATGGCCTGTTTGGGTTGGGCGCCTCCAGTGCAGGCTGACTAGCAGGCTAGCGCCACTCCAGCTATTTCTAGTCATGATGAGTTTCCCTTGGCTTAGCACAATGAATAAGGGCCCATTAGCAACGGCACGCTAAATCCTCCCTCCGTCCCTCCCTCCCTCACACACACACACACACACACACACACACACACACACACACACACACACACACACACACACACTAGGACACTAGGGAAAAGATAGTTATTAAACATTTGCTAGTTGTCTGACATGCAGAGGGAAAAAGAGGGAGAGTGCAGGTATATATAAGGATCCTTGTGTTCCAGAATTCAGAGGCAAAACACAACACAACTAAAGAGGCAACATATTTACTCAAGCACTGAGCTTCCAGAGATGATTATAACATATACACCTAAACACACTAATGCATGCATGTGCACACCTTTTCATCTTTATGCATTTCCATCCCCACATCTCTCTCTCTCTCTCTCTCTCTCTCTCTCTCTCTCTCTCTCTCTCTCTCTCTCTCTCTCTCTCTCTCTCACACACACACACACACACAGACACACACAGATACACAGACACACACACACACGGACACTTTCAGACACTTTGCATATTAAGTGTTCAGTTGACACTTTCTAAAATCTCTTAATCTTTTCTCCAGAGAACCTGGATAAGATACCGATAAGACAGATGCATCATTCACACACACACACACACACACACACACACACACACACACACACACACACACACACACACACACACACACAGAGTGAATGCAGGAGCTGATGAGAAATCTAAACAAGAGTAAGCGTGTTCCCTTCTGACAGATAAGCCCATGAGGAGTCTGTGCCTTCCTCT
>JAODXP020000026.1:2356472-2358972 GCA_027497455.2 Sardinella longiceps
TCGTCCCATTAGCGCATTATAGTGGAGCTGGAACAAGATGAGAGTATGTTAAGCTGAAAAGCACAGAAACATACGCCAGTATTTCACACATACTCAACTGACACCTACTTTAGATCAGAACTGTACAAAAAAGTTTCACTAGGAAACTTTCATAATAAGCCCTTTATACGCTGGCAAACACAGAGATGGGGGGTGGGGGGGGGGGGTGGTGAGTAAGAGAGGAAGAGGAGGGGTGAAGAAGGCAATATTCTTCAGTTCTCATTAAACTTGCATCTCATTCATCACTCCCAGAGCTCCTTCTCAGTGTGGTGTCATCACACGCTGCCAATTCAAAAGGTTCTGTCTCAGCAAACAGAATGCTCCGAGCATTTCCGCCTGCCTGACACACACACACACACGCTCACACACAACACACCTTCAAAAGCCACACACTGAGCCGTCACTGCTCCAGAGCTCTGACTCATGCGCTTCTTAGCCTCCTTCATTATGATCATCATCATCATCACCATCACCATCAGCATCAGCACTGCTCCAATGATTATTTTCATCATCTCTCAAATTATTTAGATGATCCAACATGTCTGTGTTGTGTGGACTGCTAGGTGTGTGTGAAATACGACAAATGAGAGAGCAAGCGCGCGAGAGAGAGAGAGAGAGAGAGAGAGATGGAAGGGGAAAGAGAGAGCGAGAGGGGCAGCAGGAGAGGAGGAGAGAATGAAATAACAAGAAAGACGCCGACAGACAGACAGACAGCATGACAGAAGGAGACAAAGAGAGAGAAAAAAAACTTCCCCCACTGGCATCAAAAGCTGCATCTGAGCACAAAATCAAAGTGCAAAATACTTTGTAGATCTCCCTGTCAATTAGCCAGACAGAAACACAGAGGCTACAAGCTACGCTAGCGCACACTAAACACATCCCAATAATAGCGACTGCCTATCTCCCATTGGGAGCCATGTTTAAGACACACTTCATGCTAAGACAGATCACTAACTGGGTCTCTGTCCACATGATGCCGATACAAGGCTAAGGCAGTCAACAAAGCAAAGGCTTTCAATTAAGGCAGTCTGCCACTAAACACCCACACAGTAGTAAAGAACATTTGTATTCCTATTCAATAGGCCTCATGATACAGATAGTGAGTGTGTGTGTGTGTGTGTGTGTGTGTGTGTGTGTGTGTGTGTGTGTGTGTGTGTGTGTGTGTGTGTGTGTGTGTGTGTTTAGGGGGAGGATGTGATAAACAGGAGAGCGGTAAAGAATAGCATCAGCATCATTAAAAGCCACTCGACTCTGCAGTTCCATTGACAGAGCTGAATGATGTTTACATTCACAACGGTGTGGAAAAAACAACACAGGCTCTGAATAATAACCACCTTTCCTCTCCCTTTGCGTAATACAAATTCATTCCTGGGTAAAGCTATTACACACACACACACACACACACACACACACACACACACACACACACACACAGAGAGAGAGACTCGCACACGGTCAGGGAAAACCTGGCTGTGGAAACATGGTCAGTGTTAAACCCGCATGAGTCTGAAAATGAGCAATGAGGGCACACTCCCAATTCATCACATCCAAAAGCAGACACACCGCTACACCACAGAGAGGAACAACACAGCCCCTGTGTGTGTGTGTGTGTGTGTGTGTGTGTGTGTGTGTGTGTGTGTGTGTGTGTGTGTGTGTGTGTGCGTGCGCGCACCCATGTACTCAACAAATGGGCCATCACTCACATACAGCCTCTCGCCTACGCACATACACACACAAGCGTGCACGCACACACCCACATACACACACACATAAATACATACATACATACCATACATACATACAGTACAAGCACACATGCTTGCGTACAGCATGCATGTTGCAGTAATTGGACAGGAGGAGATTGATTAGGAGCCATTTCTCGGTGTGCAGCACATATGAACACAGGCCAACACAAGCAATAAGCCCAGCATGCAGCAGGCCAGAGGACACTGGGCTTGCCACAACACAGGAAATCTACTACTTCCTGGATTTCACTATTAAATGCACCTCCCTACACATGAGGTGGCAGAGACTACATATAGTTTTAGCATAGCATAGCTCAATGCAAACAAGCAGCCTAAACCTTTATCCTTAGCTAATGATTTAGCCAAACTTTTATTCTCCAATGGAGACCAACATAAATAAGCCGCTGGGACAGGCCCCCAACTCAGGGTTAAAAGAGCATTCAGTGATGAAATTACATTCTTATATTTGTTGCAAAGAAATTGCATTTGGTGATGTTTTGTTTGTGTTTAGATTTCTCTCTGCTACTGGTTTTGTCCAATACTATGCTCATTGAACCAAGGAGCTAACACAGTGCCTCCAGTGCTCCTAGAGTTATGGTTTAAAGGACAGGCTGCCCTCACTTTACTTGTTCTTAGAGTCAGGACCTTGTAAGATGACCAAACCTTTGAAAACAGTATCCTGAGAGAATGGAGTAGCAGATTGTGGGCAGATATTA
>JAODXP020000026.1:2371472-2433972 GCA_027497455.2 Sardinella longiceps
ACCCCAGTTCCACCACAGCTTCCTCTCCTCCTCCTCCTCCTCTTCCTCCCCCACTCCCTCCACAACCACAAGGACGTCTCCTCTTCATCAGAAATCATGCATGACCACTTACTGGCCATTAGAGAGAGCAGTGCTGTGCAAACACACTGACATATTTCCTCATGTCTCCTAGGACTCCGCTAACTGCTCTCAACTCCTGCACATGCTCAGACACTTACAGGCCTATTTGTGGCCACGCTATTGTTATCTGTGGCCGCAACTTATTGACACTGGGGTCACTTCAACATGGGAAGGGAAAACTTCTCTAAGGTTTGCTCTTCAGAAAGTCTTGGCATGGTGCAGATAGCAAACCACTGTTGCCACATCTTGTAATACCTTCACGTTCAATACACTTTGACAACCTGTGTAAGGCTTCTTTCTCTTTCTGTCTCTCTCTCTATCCACCCCCCCAAACACACCTCTCTTTCTCTCTTCATCTATCACTTGTCTATGTTTCTGACGTCCTGGTAAGTGGGATGAGGCAAATTCATCCAACACACTGCTATGTTTCCAGCAAGCAAAAACACGACAGCTGTCATATTGCAGCGCCTGCAGGCATCTCAAGCAGAGAAAGAGAGAGAGAGAGAGAGAGAGAGAGAGAGAGAGAGAGAGAGAGAGAGAGAGAGAGAGAGAGCTCACGAGAGGCGCATGACTGAGGAAGGAGAACAAGATTGGGATCCAGGAAGAGATAGAGAGGAGACAAGAGGAGAAGAGAGGCAGACAGGACGGAACATTCTAGTCATTAACTGCATACAGGGGTGGGTCTCTCTCTTTCTCTATCTCTCTTGGTCTCCCTCTCTATCTCTCTCCAGTAAGAGGGTGAAGTTTCATATTGAGTATGGCAGAAGGGAAGAGAGTAGAGAGTGACTGCTCTATGGTTTCTGTGTTTTAAAGGTAGGGTAGAAGATCCTGAACAAACCATTCAAGCAAGCTAGGTGTTTGGAAAATACACAATTCAGAAGGCCAATCATTTTTTTCAGACTTTCCCTGAATGGGTGTGTGTGTGTGGGGGGGGGCAGTTGGGTTTTAATGACACATCACAATTCAATCACTTCAATTGGTTGTTTAAATTTGGGTGATGTTTTTTCAGCCCAGTTCCACAGGTGATCAAATTTTATTTGGTTGCAATTCAGGTGTGAAAGTCATTTCAAGCAATAGAGTGAAAAGTGCTCAAGGAAAACATCTCCTTGCACCCTACCCTTTAAGGCTATGTGTGTGTGTGTGTAATTAGGCAATATAGTGTGTGTGTGTGTGTGTGTGTGTGCGTGTGTGTGTGTGTGTGTGTTTACTCACAGCCTCTGTGTGGATGGGGTGCACGGCGAAGAGGAGGGCGGTGAGGAAGGCCAGGCGACTGTCGTCAAACACGCAGCACTCGCAGGTGTGCATGAGCAGAGCCGTCACCGCACAGTGGAGACACACGTTCACCACATGGAAGTAGAATGGGTCCATTCCACCCAGCACAATATTCAACCTGCACACACACAAACACACACACACACACACACACACAAGGAGAGAGTTGAAAAAAGTGAATCACCATCATCCTCCATTAAACACCAGGATCTTGCTTCTTTAGCTTCTCAGATCAAGTATAGTCAGCTAAGAGACAGAGGAACATTTAGCTCCAGACTCTTGGCAAATTCCAAACCTCATCCTTCCGCCATGATGAAGTGGGGGTGCTGTTCTGTTGCATGCATGAAGAGGAGGTGAAATGTGTTCCAGGATTATTTAGGCAGTCCCTCTCCGCTCACCGCGGGGTGCAGCTCTTTAGGATGGGACTGTGCTGAATTTAATTAGACTCCATTGTTCCAGACAGATTTAAATGACACACTCTCCTCTATTGAGATTCATGGAGCAGCACAAGTAGGGGCCTCGCTCCAAGAATACATATTAGTCACCACATTTTATCCGCTATAATAGCTGGACTTAAATCAAAGTCCCATCGAAAAATCTTTTCTAATTAAGCAACGTGCAGTATTTGACTGGGGTTAAATCCAATCTGATAATGAAATTAGAAAAAAAAGCTGCATTTATTACTGAAAAGGAAGTCTCTCCTGACCGAGCGGACGATCAATGCCGGGCCAAGCGAGTTTTTGCAGGTGGAAGAATGGTGAATAGTGTTGAGCCCTTAACACATTTTTTCTTTCCAGCGAGCGTCACGTCAAATGCATTATCTCTCGGGCGGGTTAAATATGAGACAGGGGGGTGAAAACGCCCTTTCCAGCAGGGGCCCTTTAAACACAAGGTCAGCGGAGCCTTGAGCCCATATTTCATGCGGGTGATTGCTGTGAAAGGCAGGCCGGTGAGAGGGGTATTAAACGCCCCAGCGCGGCACCGCGCCAGCAGACCCAGGGGATTAGCTGATTGGTTGAGGGCGTTCCGTCACGGAGATGTGAAGATAGTCAGGTTAATGTGTTTCTGTCTAAAGGGAGATTGAGCTGCAGAGCAGGTGGAGGTGGAGGGGTTGGAGGTAGAGACGGAGAGAGGGAAAAAGGGGAGGGGGGGGTAGAGAGGCGGATGGAAGAGAGATAGAGAGAAATAGAAAGAGAGAGAGGGAGGAGGGGAGGGCTGAAGAGGTTAGCATGACAGGCAGGTCCCCCCCGTCCAAGCATGACTAATGTCTACATCAGGACAGGTCACTCCTCCATCTAGTCAGGGCTTCCCACCCCCTTTCCATCTCTCTCTCTCTCTCTCTCTCTCTCTCTCTCTCTCTCTCTCTCTCTCTCTCTCTCTCTCTTTTCTATTGCACACTCTGCCTCCTAACTCACTAAGTGTTTCACCTCCATCTTGTCCATTTTCTCCAGGAGATTTCTTATGCCAAATCGTTCATATCTCTTCAGTCTCCCTTGTGAGTCAGTGACCCCCCCCCCTTTCCCCCTCTCTGCAAGGGCAATTCTAGTCAAGTATAAATGATCAGACGGACAGAAAATATTTTATGCAAAAGAACAAAATATGTCTAATGAATTAACAAGGCATAAAGTACGATCCATTAAAACGGACCGTGAATCTGCCATCTAATATCAGAGAATTGCTTTCAGAAAGTAATTCATTCCCTGTAACTGGTAATCTATCTGAAATATTAAAGTGATTTTCAACTTTCACACATTAGGCATCAGTCGTCATGTACGTGAAAGCGGTGTTTTTATCACTTCTGCGTGGAAAAGCCATTTTAACACCCCAACGTTAACACTCGAAGGATAACTCAGTTACACTCTCACACCTTTCCTTAAGCACCTCCGGTGAGTGTATGTGTGACTGACTGACTGAGTGACTGTGTAAAAATAGCAGTGCCCGCGTGCAGTGCAGGCAGCCAGGCCTAGGTAAGCACTGATGCTGGCCCTTGAAAAACATGAGTCATGCTCCAGACCTGTCACTACACATTTGGCTTTATGCTTCAAATTTTGCCTTTGGGACATCTGAGTAGTGTGTGTGTGTGTGTGTGTGTGTGTGTGTGTGTGTGTGTGTGTGTGTGTGTGTGTGTGTGTGTGTGTGTGTGTGTGTGTGTGTGTGCATGTGCATGCATGCATGAAAGCGCATCTAAACAAACAAATAAGAGTGGGCATATTGAAGCATTAACCCAACAGCATGTCTATTTGTGTCTTTAAAGAAAGAGCTTTTCACATGGACAGACAGCATGCATCCCACAGTGAGGTGAACCCTTATGTCCCTATACTAAACTATACTAAACTATACTATACAAGAGCACCACACATAGTCCTGACTGCCATGACCCTGGCCCTCTCACACACACACACACACACACACACACACACACACACACACACTCCAGCAACAGCAGCATGCAGTGGATTAGTGGAGGGCTTTTTCCAAAGCAGCTCGTGAAGATGTGCCAAGCGAGTGGAAAGCTCTCTGTCAAATGGGCCATGTGAAATGGGCGCTCGTGTCTCTGTCTTGTGGCTGCTTGCTTTGGGTGGATATGAATGGCATGGCAGCTGGTGATGCCTCACTGAGGCACTGATAATGCCCAGCCTCTCTCATCTCCTTTAGCACAAATGAGCCACGGGGCACTGGCCATTAACTACTCTTTGTGTGTGTGTGTGTGTGTGTGTGTGTGTGCACAAAAGGCCTGTCCAACAAATGCCGAAAATGCAGTCCTGGAATATGCCTCATCTTTCTTCTCTACATTAACCTCCTGTGTGTGTGTGTGTGTGTGTGTGTGTGTGTGTGTGTGTGTGTGTGTGTGTGTGTGTGTGTGTGTGCATTACTGGAATGGTACGGAACAATCAATGTTCCTGTGGCACAACAGTTAAGAGGGCACTTTGAGCAATATAACCATTTCACTTTACATGACATGACATCTCAGTACAGAAATGATTTCTCCAACTAGACAAGAAATCTTTAATGTGGATGTACTTTTTGCCTTTTTTGCCTGGTGAACATCTCTCTTTGCTACAGAGCACACCTCCACACCTTGTGGCATCTCATTATTTACACAAAATTCACCCAGCTGTGCTCAACAGATGAGGGAAGGGTGAGGTAATTGCATAGCTATAAATAGTGCCCCACATCATGTTCAAGGCCATCATTTGCGTTCTGCCTGTTCACCTTGAGAAACGTATGAGGGTGTTTGCACCAGGGGGGGATGATCGACTGACTTCATGCTTTTTAATTTTGGATACTGGCTGAAAACCTACAGGCTGCCTCTTCCACTTTAACTTCACCACCACCGGTGAGTCTGGAGGAAAAAAACACGTTAAATCCCACTGTGTTCCTGGATACACTGACAGCTCAAGTCAGCATCATAGGCACAGGCGAATCTAAGCAGCGTGAAATTGCTTCCCCTGTGCAACTCAATCAAAACGGTTTCAAATGCGTTCCAAAGCTAACATTTCTCCAACAGACGCAGTTAATCAAGCAGAAACGTTCAGACGACTTAAATTAAATATATGGTTAATTAATAAAAATGAAGCGCAGATACCTTTGCTTCCGGCACAATTCGGTCTGTGACTGAGATACCATATTGCTTCTCTAGACAAATAATCAGCATATGAGGGAAGGGTGTGACTAAGCGGCCAAATTTATTTCAGGATTAATTTCCAGACCTCAGTGTTGGATCGGGGCCAGAGTGAAAACTAACGTCACTGAGCGAACCACGGAACACGCCCTCCTCGATGAACACATTTGAATTTGGTTTAGTTTTGCAAGTTAACGTTAGTTTTGCCTGACTTATTTTGAGCAAAACTGTAGGTCTCAAAAAAGTTTTCTTTCAAGTATGTGGATTAGCCTGGCCCATGTTTGACGTTAAGGAGAATATCTCTTGAAGAAACTGTACACATCGCACACTGCGCAACAAGTGGTTACAATAGACTCCACCGATGGAGCACAGCTGCGCACTTGCATTCCCGTGGTCGCCCACCTTCACTTTTTCGATTCGCATACAATTATTCCCATGTCCACATGAAAGTGTTGCTACTACTCAATATCAATTTTGGCCAAAATGCATAATTTAAACAGTGAGGGAAAACTAAAGTGTGCAACCGCCCTGTATGCACACACACCGTATATGTGCAGCATGATAATCATGTAAAGTGCAAAAATGTTCTTCCATAACCTTACATGACATTGGTGTAATACGAGGTCAAACTCCAACCGCAGTTCCGATCAGTAAACAACTAAATGACTACATCCTGTCGCTCACAACACAGGCATGGCACAACATGGACTGGACGTGTCCCTGTATAAACGGAGAGTACGCTGGAGTTGCATCAAGTTCAGGACAACTTACTTGAAGGTGAGAATGCACAGTGGTCTGTAGGACTTGTGGCTGGTGTTATCGGACATCTTCTTCCCCCAGAAGTCATTACTAAAGATGCTTCTCAAGCTGGAGCCAGGTCGAACGTCGGGGTTGTTGGTGATTGCCCACACATCGTCGTGCACGAACTCCCCTCGCAGAGAGTTGGTGTAACACAGCCCGCAAACCGCCAACACCACAGCATAGCGGAGGATGCCTTTCCCCGGCCCGGAGAGTGCAGTGAGCCGCAGTGGGCGGCTGATCTTTTCCCGGTTGTGGGCTGTCATGTCGCTTCTTGACTAACGCGTTGATCGCACTGGGTAGGGTACCAAGATGCGCCGAGATCCATTTCCAAGCAGCACATAGACGCACTGGTGGCGAATGGATAGAACCAGCGAGAATTCTCACTGCAAATGCAAGCTGAGAGAAACCGCCTCCTGACGCATGCGCTCTGTGCATTTACAGAGAGCGTGTGTGTGTGAGTGAGAGAGAGAGAGAGAGAGAGAGAGAGAGATGCGGTCACAGAGAGAGGGAGCGATTCATTAGCACCACTGAGACTGGAAATCAATAAAAAGCACTGGAGTATTTCGGACGATGATTGCAATGCAGTGCAGCTGACCTTTACTTTCAGACATAATAAATAATAAACAAATGATTACCATGCAAGGGCGCGCTAATGACTGATTGTTATTCATAGTTCGCATAAGGACAGGGAGAAGTTGATTCTCTTTCTATAGGGAATTATGAATTCCCTGCAGACTTGCGAGGGAGCACACGTTAGGTAATGTGTTGGCAAAACTTACAGCACTCAAGGACTAATCTTCACTGGCTCAAATCCTTTGATGAATAATGCATTGAATAAGCGCCATGCCGCCACAGCGCACGAATTAACATATTGTCGCCTGTTTTATATTACCCCTAGCAAGTCAGGAAAAAAATACTTCCATTATAGAGAGTTAAAGACTGACCAGTCTGATAGGCTACATAGCATTTTGTAGCAGTTTTAGGCGTGAACTGACAAAAGGTCATTCTCAAAAAGAAATATATGACACCAGCAAACAGGACTCAGTGAGATAAAAGACCCATCATGGTCATAGAAAGTCATCTATGTCATAAGTGCTCGACAGGCAGCCGGTCTGGTTAAACCTTGCTTGAAGCTTGATGGTTACATTAGGATGACAAAGGATGCAATTACAAATAAATAAATAATAATAATAAAAAAAAAAAACAAGGAATGACCCTCTAAGTGGAACACACAATGTCAAATTAAGGTTGTCATTATTTCCTCTGCTAGAGAGCTTAGAATTGTGTATAGAAATGTTACAAATATTGGCATTAAACAAATGTTGATTTGTTTATGTCAAGATGATTCTGGTGAAAATACTGAACACACACACACACACACACACACACACACACACACACACACTCATGATGAAGTTGGCTGAAATAATGAACACACATAGACCTGTTGAGCTAATATGGGGCGCCGCGCCACCAGAGGGGTGCTGCTGGGACCCCCACCCCAGAGAACATTGTCATTGCTGTATAATCAATGCTTGGGAGGCCCAAACTATATTCTACTATGAGGCCCAACATTTTGAGCAGCACCCCTTCTTGCACTGTGGACTCAAAAATGACAATGGTCTGAAAATGATTCAGAACATTTCAATATTGCTTATCATTTAGTCTCTATGCAAGCCTTTCCTTATTGCAAGATGAATTATGCTACATCTAAAGCATTCAGCTCAGGTGGGGATAGGTTTTAGGAATGATGGCTTCATCATAAGTCAAATCAGTTCCAGCAACTGTCTGACTCGCTGTGAGTGTGTATAAACTGAAACATGCATTTCTTTCAAAAGCAGAAATTGTGCCCTTTTTGCCATCGCCTACATAAATATTCCTCTGAAAGTGTGTATCTTAGTGACACAAAGACACAGACGGCCCACTGGCGCATGCAGACACACACACACACTCACACACACTCACACACACACACACACACACACACACACACACTTCCCAAAAATATCCTGGACAGACACATTTGCTGGTGGAGGCTCCGTCTGTGCAGCGGGAGGCTGATGGATAAAAGGAGCTCAGTCTTCAGACGGATGGGATGGGTGGAGGAGAAAGAATTAGGTCTCTGTTTCCCTGTGGGGTGAGGGAGGCTTTACCGTGGCTCTGCAACCTTCACCGACGCTAGCAAGGACAACAAGCGCCAGACAGGGACATCTGGACCAGAGTTTTTCACTCTGAGCTGCAGCTTACACCCAGCATATCACTGTTCACCGCAGTACCACACACACACACACACACACACACACACACACACACACACACACACACACACACACACACACACACCAGCTAGGTGGTCTGTCTGAAATGGAAAATCTGCTGAATGCGTTACACAGGGAACAAGATTACGGATGTTTGACTGTAGTAGTTTATACGAACGGCAGATTAAATGGAGGTGCAGTGTTGTGCCCTAAGCCTCAGGATAAGGACAGGACATTCTCTTCTCTCTCCTCTCCTCTCCTCTCCTCTCCTCTCCTGTCTGCAGCTCACCCTGTTTGGAACATTCTCCACTCCAGCAGGACAAGAGACATGCATAAACAAAACCCAAATGTCCAGATCCAAGAGGAGAGGAGCGGCTGCAGCCCCACACAGCACGGGCCAAGAGTGAAAGAGTGAAGGTGGGGCCTCAGCACAGGCAGAGAGATGTGTCAGCATGCCTTTGGCTAGAGGACAGCACACTGATCCAGAGAGAGAGAGAGAGAGAGAGAGAGAGAGAGAGAGAGAGAGAGAGAGAGAGAGAGAGAGAGAGAGAGAGAGAGAGAGCACTCTGCTCTGGGCATATATCTAACCATAGCTTCTTAATCTGGGGATGTCTGTGGGATAAGGACACCCACAGAACAGAGGAGGGTAAACGTCAGGCTGCAGAAGGAGAGAAAGTAATAAGAAAATGAGGTTGTCCTTTTCTGATAGGACTGCACATCTGAAAAAAAAACAGAAGAGACAGAAAAAAGACAGAAGAGACAGCTGGCAGTCACCACAAGTAAGATTGTGAGGAGGCTTTGTGTGTGTGTGTGTGTGTGTGTGTGTGTGTGTGTGTGTGTGTGTGTGTGTGTGTGTTCACATGTGAGTGTAAATATTTAGAGGTGCCTTCATGCAGTGCTAAAACTGTAACAAGTTCCAGAGTAAAGATGTCAGTCTGGGTTCATTTCTACACAGGTGATTGAGTCCCTGTCACAAAACATCAGAGACACTCAATTTGATTGGGGTTTGCCACTCCACTGCACTGCCCTGCCCAGCTCAAGGGACCGACCAGGAGGAGAAATATAGAGCCTGTCTGCTGCTGAACACAATTCAATAAAACGGTCAAGGTCAAGGCCACAAGGGAAACACACACACACACACACACACACACACACACACACACACACACACACACACCCTTCGGTAGAATGCACCTGTGTCAGATGAATGTATGTTCTCTAGTTTGTCCTTGAGAATAGTTGATATTAACACAGAGAGCAAGCATGTTTGGCTTACGGTTCCTATATCTCTCACGTCGGTTACCATCGGCTATGAAAAAGGACTAATGTGAGCATGAATGTACTAGCACAATGGTGGAGAAAGTGGGGTGTGGCGGGATGCCTTGCAACGCCATGGGTGTGTAAAGCTAAATGGAAATAGGGTGAATCATTGGGGTGAATCATTGCTATCAGTCTTCCTAAAAGGCTCCTTGTGAACCTTAGAAATGATTATTTAGTGTGCAAATGGTCAAATGGTACAAATATACAAATATCTTACGGTCTCCTCTTGGCGATCACATGAATACTATTAAGATTATCCCCATGCTTGAACCCTCTGGATGCATAGCACTGCCATGATCTTTAGCCCCAAGGGCAGACCTGTCTTTGCGCCTCTTTTTTTCACACCCTTCTCTGCTCACCCTACAACAGGTGAGGGCCAAGGCCAAACGGGACACCCAGTGTGTAGTCATAGGCTGGTCTACACGTGCACACACACACACACACACACACACACACACACACACACACACACACACACACACACACACACACACAGCCCATACCGCAGCCAGGCAGTTACATTAAAATGTGATTAATGGAGCAGCTGGTAATTGTGAGGCCTGGGGGGTTGTGCTCTTGATCAGTTTGAATGCATAAACAAGTGTAGACACTAATACCAAGCAGTGCTACTTCTCACAAACACACACACACACACACACACACACACACACACACACACACACACACACACACACACACACTATTCCCCAAAGAAAGAACTCAGAGAGGCCAATCACAGATGAAAGGCTAAACACATTCCACTCAAGTAGGCTACACATGCATGCTGGCAAAAAACATTTCCCTCACAGCTAACTAAACACCTGAAGTCCTTTTTCATTTCGGTCCTTTGTCATTGCATTTTCCACAGATATTTGGTATAAACAGTGACCCATAATTATTTTAGCCTACTCTCGGCAGGTGGCCCAAGGTCATGCCCAGCGCAGCCCAATGCGAGTTCACCCAGGCTATTTACATCTCATAAACACACATTTCCACCCCTCTCCCTTGACTATGCATGTAATCACTCTTGTTTCCCCCACAGGACTAGCAAATACGCCGTGGCTTAATTGCCTCTCTCTGCTTACTCTAGGCCTGCTTGATTGATCTAAAGGTATTAAGCTATCCGTTCATTTTTGGTGTTTATTGCGAATTTTATAGTTTGTAAAGACTCATTTCAGAGTGTGTTTGTGTGGGAGGGGGATTAATCTCTGTGACTAGCCGTTAAACTAGCGTTTAAATAACAGTGGCCAATGGCCTGTGAAGTGCACGGCCAAATGGCGGCTACCATTCACAACACAGCAGCATTCTCACAACAGCAAGCGGGCTCCATCATGAAAGCATTTGATTCAGTCATTACAGCTCAGTAGTTGATTGTCCGCTAAACGAGGCGGTCCATTTCTGAAGACAGCAGCGCTGTCAGGCGGGCGATGGATGACACACGGTTTAATCTCTCGAGTGGCTCGTTCTAAAGAGCTGCTCCATTAGCGAAGAGGAGGGACAAAGCTTCTCACTCGTGCGGGAAGAGCGAGGACACAGACCGGCCTTTCTGATTAACAGATAGGCTTTATGGCTCAGAGAAGTTTTGGCCTGAACAAAGGGTCTGGGTCTTGACTTTGGGGAGTTTGAGCTTGGCATTCTAATTTAGCTCCCCACCACTGAACTCTAAACCTGCAGACTTCACTGGCATAAATCATCTTCAATATTGACTAATTCAAGTCAGTTACACTGCAGTTGGAGGTGACAGTGCTGCTGTTAACTAAATGAGAATTAGGATTGGGTATGGGTAGTTTCTGTGTCCCACTCAGTTATTGTGAGCTGATGATTTGCTATTGCTCATTATCTGTCTATGTGGTATAGCCTAGTCTAAACAGTCTTGTTCTAGTTTCCAACTGACAGCACTCAGTGACCTCAGTCAACAGGTATAGAATAGGCTATGGACTGTTCACAATCACACCCGATTTCTCCTTTAAGTCTTTAAGGGTTCAGGTTAGGGGAGATTCAGACAATAATAAACAAACAAGATAAAAATAATGAAATAAATTATGCTTGCCAAAGGTGAGTCATGTGTTGTGTATTGATCTTTCAATGATAGGCAATTTTAATGAAGCAGACCTAATTGCAATGAAAGTCAGCTCCAAATTCTATGTTGATAAGATCACTGCATGATTATGATCATCCTATAATGTTGCATTTGATGACAATACAGGGCTCACTGAAGATGTTTGCTTGATATGTGTACTTATTGGTACCACTGTAACAATGCCTTATTCATACAATGTTATGGGAAAAGTGAGAAATACATAAATAATCTAGTCTAAGTGTGTGTGTGTGTGTGTATATATATGTATATCTCCCTGATGTTTGTTGAATGGGAACAAAATGGTTATTTAGCCCACGTGCTTCAGTCCAATCTCATCAGCTGAGTCTCATCAGGGCCTACGTGTTTCAGCCTCCTTCCACAAATGGCTAACACACACAAACACCCACACACACCTGAGTGTCGCAATCACAGCTGCACTTCCTCTAGGGACTCAGTGTACACTTCAGTTTCAGTTGTTTATCACAAATATCTCCTAACAAGCTAACCAAATAGACACACATGCATACAAAAGCTCACCAACACACACACACACACACACACACACACACACACAAAGAGAACTCTTACTACCACACACACACAAACACAATCTTCTTTGCTAGCTCATGTTATATGGATGACTGTGGGAGGCTTGTGGAGCAGGCAGGCACAGAGGCAGGCAGGCAGGCAGGCAGGCAGGCAGGCATGTGGAGGAAAGGAGGAAGGTCTCAGGTGGGGACAGATGCCGTGTTTGTGGCGGGCCCTGGAGTGGCACACGACTCACCTGAGCGCTGCCCTCCGCTCCCTCTCCCAGCCAGGAAGTGGGTCAGAGGCGCTGACAAGCGCGACCATGCAAGGCAGAGCTGTGACAGCTGCCACAGGGGAACAGGCACACAACAACAACACTCCCTCTTTCTCTCTCTCTCTCTCTCGCCTGCGGGGCCCACACACCTGCACCGCAACTCTCTCACACTCACACACACACACACACCCACACACACACACACACAGGAAAAGGCAACTTGGCTCTGCTGAGGACTTAAGAAACCACATGCATGAGAAATGTTCCAACATGGATGTTGTGAAATGATCCAGGGTCATGGGAAAGTACAGTGAGTGCCGTGACTGATCATGACCTCACGTCCTCATACGACCCCCTATGACTCCTAATGGGCCAGTCTGACGATCAATATCAATTATCAATACTGTTAAACGCCTAGTGTGGCATGGTGTTAATAGCAGAAGGCATGATTGACATACAGTGGGTCAGAGACCCAAAAGACATGCCACTTCAGGCCGTCCACATTTCTCCTAGAGTGTCTCGGCAGTTATCAGTGAAAGGAACATTTTAAAGAGAAGCAAAAACTAGTCCATTCAAAAGCCATTTAGAATGCTCGAGGGTGTCCGTCTAGACCGTCTGGCAGGGAAAGTGATGTGTCCATTGGAGAATGGCTCTATGAAAGACGCAGTGATGTGCGGTCTTTCACTCCTGTTCAATCCAAGCTGCCGACTCAATTCTAATAAAAAACTTAACACCCAAGATGCACAGAGCATGATTACTTTTAAGTCATAACCTTAGGTGCAAGAATATGAATTTAGGAACTGGCACAGAGAAAGAGCGAGAGCAAGAGTGCGAGAGAGAAAGACGGTGAGAATGTGAAATTGATTTCACACATGAGCACATTGAATAGTAGTGTTGCCTTTTCTGTTAATGCACACTGCAAACACCCTCTGTAAAAACAGCTTTTGTCAGTAACACTGATTCATTGGAGGTGTTACACAGCAGGCAGAGGTTAGCAGCTCAACAGCTAAACTAGCAGACCCTGTAAAAAGAGACTCCTCTCCTCCACACGTAGGAAAATACATCATTAAACAGGAGCAAGACATTAGTTGTAGACAGTATTGGAATATATAGTCCATCTAGCCAGGGACACAATGCAGGAGTATTCTCAGTTCTCACTCACAAGTCCAGGATGAACAATGAGATTCTAACTCCTTTTGACCTCCAGCTTAACACAATTACCCCCTCAAAGTGTGGTGTTTTTTTTTGCTTCTAAATCAGGCTCTATATTGAATCTCTAAGGGGGCCCAGAAATAATGGAAAGCTTAAAGAAGAGGAAGGAAAAAAAGGAAAATAAAAAAAATAAAAAAACCTGATGTTCACGTCTGCTTTGGCCTGTAAACAAACTAACAAAAAAGGTGTGGGATTCCCTACTGACCTTTTGCTTTGACTTTTTGAGCGGCCGGCCTGCCTGCCTGCCCCATAGCACATTTCCCCATCATCCATCACAATCTCGCCCCACTCACCTGTCATTACTGGGGATGCACAAAGGTCTCGGAGTCCGCTTGAGCATGAGCAGAGCCTGTGGCTACTGCCTACTTCAGTACAGCCACATCCCTGGAGGACCCAATGTCTGATTACAGCAAATTCAGCGTCATGTGAATAAAGGCCTTTTAACCTAGAATCAATGGAAGGGAAGAGCTGTGGCCTTGCGAAGGATGGCCTTAGCCACTCTAGGCCTCTTCTACAGGCACATTGAAATCAATAGCAACTCAACAGCAAAACCCATTTTTAAAAAAAGCCATTTATCAGTGCAGACTTTTTAACCTTTCTCTCCATCACTCAGTCTTTCTTCAGTAGTGTACACACACACACACACACACACACACAAAGGGAGAAGAGGCATCTGGATGTTACATAAACTTTTATGGATTTTTTTTAAGTTAATTCCGAAAACTCATCTGTTACAAAAAAGAAAAATCCAGAACAAACAGAAGCCAGCACATGAGTGTACTTGTGCCATCACCTACTCAAGTCAGATTTCATCTTAAGCTAAAGAGGAGTGTGCTCACACACACACACACACGCACGCACACACGCACACACACACACAGCAATGCACACACACTCTTAAAAGCCTCCCAACAGTCCTCTTGTAGTGTGTCTTTCTGTGTTGGCGCTGTCCTGATGGCGTAGCCTCACTGAGAAATCCAACTGTGTCCCCTCAGCTAATCCACCTCAGTCCAGTCTTACAGCAACTCAGGACAGAGAGAGTCAAGACAGGAACAAAGACACTGATATGTAAACACATGCACACACAACACAATGCACACTCTCACTCACTCTCTCTCCACACACACACACACACACACCATTCATAAACAAAATACATGCTCAGTCTTCCTCTCTCTACACACACACATACACACACCATTCAGAAACAAAATGCACACTCACTTTTTTTCTCTCTCTCTCTACACACACACACACACACACACGCGCACACACACTCAGGCACACGCACACACAGATAGAGAAACACAGCACTGGTGAATGAGTGAGCTGGTGACGGTCTGACCCATAGAGAGAGCTCAGAGCCAGGAGGCCTGGGTGCTCCAGTCCCACTGCCCGCTGTGGGGAGCCAGTGCTGGGTCATATGGTCATGGTCATGCTGGACAGGAGTGGACCACACCCCCAGGGGGCGCTCTGGTTAGATGATTGAGTGGAACCAGTTCATGATGGGATGGAGAAGGTCTGATCTAGACTAAACCGGTTCTTAGGTTAAATCAGCTAAAGATCCCAGCCCACCACTGCAGCTTCTTGTGCTCTTCTCTTCAGCTGGGGAAAGAGAGAGAGACACAAAGTTACACAAGACTGTTTTTAGACACATTTAATACAGGTTTTTTTCACACATACACATACGACGTCTCTCTCGCTCTCTCTCTTTCTCTCCCACTCTCAGACACAGACACAGAAAGTCTCCAATCCAGAACTCCATTGCCAAAACTACCCTAACTAGACATCCCTCCCTCTGCCATCCCCCTTGCAGTGAACTCTGTGTGTGGGCAACAGTTCCAGTGAGCACATCCATCAGGCTAGTTCCACCACTGGTTAAATAAACACCTCTCAGCATCACCTTCAGCTTATGCCATAGGACTACTTAACCTCTTAATCTCCCTACGCAGCCCACCCAACACACACGCACACGGAGACGCACACACACACACACTCCTGACTCACCACTGTCCCTTGCTGGCTGCTCTCCTCTGCTGCGACAGGCTGTAGATCTCCTGCAGCTGTTTCTTCTGGTCGTCACTGAGTGGAGCCGTCAGACACTGGTACCAGCCCGCATCATTACTCTGCACCCCTGCACCGCACACACGCACACACACACACACACACACAAACATATGAGACTGGGCACAAATGCAAGCAAGGCCTGTAGGAGTGTGTGAGTGTGAGTGTGTGTGTGTGTGTGTGTGTGTGTGTGTGTGTGTGTGTGTGTGTGTGTGTGTGTGTGTGTGTATCCACCTATAGGACAAGGATGTGATGTATGGGCTAATGTCAAAGCTCAGTACAGTCAGAGCTTGCAGAAGTGCTCTGTCAGCAGGAGTGTGTGTGTGTGTGTGTGTGTGTGTGTGTGTGTGTGTGTGTGTGTGTGTGTGTGTGTGTGTGTGTGTGTGCAGCAGGTCAGAGGAACAGATGTGTCTCCACCCCAAAACAAAGAAAGAAAGATAAAAAAAACATCTCAAGCTGTTTGGACAGCTACTACACAAATATTTTTTGATGCCCTGTTTAAACTACTTAATTGTTCAAAAACTTTCATTTATGCAAGGTGATACTTTCTGTCAAAGACAAAGTCTGCCCTTGCAATTTAGGGAATTCAGATCCTATCTTCTATCTTCTATTAGATTTCCATACTTTTCCACATTTCCACATGATCTTTTCCACAATCTTCACTGAGGCAGGAAGTGATACTACAATTACATTTAATATTCTACAAGTAATACATTACATTATTCTACATTCTCATCTCTCATCTCATCTCATCTACAGTAACCATCTTTAATGAAAGATAGAACCTGATACTATTACCATCCGCTTTATAGTGCACTCTTATTGTGGAAGCATGTAGGAAAGCAGAGAAATATGAGCCTGCAAGTACATGTTGTGTGTGTGTGTGTGTGTGTGTGTGTGTGTGTGTGTGTGTGTGTGTGTGTGTGTGTGACATACGTAGCAAAGCCGCAGTGAAGAACTGGTACTCGTCCTCTCCGTTGTCATAGTCCAGGGGTGTGCTGTACTCTTCCAGTGGCGTGCCCTCCAGCCCCTCTTCATCCCAATAGTCATCCTCATCATCGTCATCATCATCCTCGTCGTCCCCCTGGCTGGCCGGAGCGCTGCACGACTGCTGCATGGCGTTCCGGTTCTCGCTCACCTCGTCCTCATCACTCGGAATCTCTTCTGGAATAGGGAACACCACACCACACCACACAGCTGCCGTTTGACTGGACAAATGACACAATTACAGCCAGCAACTACTGTATTCATCTGGAAATATTACTAAACTTTTCACCACAAACATTACAAGAATTGAAAAGAAAGAAATTATGCATTGGAAGTTTCAAACCGCCAGCATGTGATGTGGGTTTAATATGGATGTGTTCTATTGAGTTACTGCCCCCCTCTTGTCAAGAGCCTATTCAAATCTCTGTAAAAGGAAGAAATGGTTGATTTCACACTTGACAGTCTCTCCATCAGCCATTAGAGGCAGCTGGATCTTTCCACTTGAAACCCAGTGCATGGGAGCAACCCCACAGACTGTTCCGGCAGGGCCACAGGGGGGTGATGGGATATGTAGTGTAATTAATTGCTACATTAAGCTTGACTGTCTTGTGCCTCAGGTTACGGGGAGCTGTTCTAATCTGTGTCAAAGAGCTATGGGAGCGCCAAGACTCACTCTTTTCAATCATACACACAAGTAAGAGCAGGAGGAGGAGGAAGTCAAACAGAGTTGTAATGGAGCTACCCCACTGCGCTTTGCTCTTCAATGCTCAGCAGCCTTTTCCTTTTCAAAACTTTCCGTTGCAAGAGAGAGCTGCCAGGTCCCATCAAATCCACTAAGGTTTGAAAAAAGGACATAATAGGACAGACAGGCCAGAGACTTTGCCTACTCTAGGGGAGTTTTATGAAGTGCTTGAGAGATTGAAAACTACTTATACACACTGACAAGCTGCCGCTATTAATTCAGAGCAAGCACACCATTCGATTTCCCAGCGTGCCCCTGGGCATCAGCGCCAAACGCCAGCGCAGCACTGCGCCACCTGAAGTAACAGAGGTTAGCGAAGAGAAGACGCTTCGCTCTAATGAGGGGAAAATGACACTTTGGACTGGGCGAGCAGCAGGTCGTTACGCACTCAGTCTCAAATGCACAAACATTAAAAACTAGTCATCCGGCACATTCCGTCCATTTAACACTGGATCCAGTGACAGTTAATTATGAGCAGAGACCTCACAGAGCCAAGCTCTTAGTGTAAGCATCTTATGAGAACCACAGTGAATCACACTCACATTTGGCTGACTGAGGATCAGTCAACACTGGGGTATTTCTCTACCAGTGCAGCATCTTGTGAAGAAGGAGAGAATAAAACTGATTTGAGATCATGCTGCCTCCTAGGCTGCTTAGACTGATGGGGTGGGTGGGCTTTACAAAGTCTTCTATAGGAAGGGTAACCTTATTTGCCTTTTTCACCTGGCCGCCATTCCGAACGAAAATGAGGCTTGAGTGGTAAACTAGTCAAAGTCAACAATTTCTCACAGATGCTGGACAGAAAATCTACTGCTGGTCCCCTCTCTTACTGTTGGTCAGGTGGAAAGTTGGGCAGATGAAGTTTTACCACCCAAGCCTCGTTCAAAAGTCAAAGTCAAAAGAGCTTCATCTGTGATAGTTGTATGTGTAGTCAGATATGTCTTGAGCGAGAGCATGTAGCTGCCTCTGGCTGTATGAGAGCTGCAGGGTGCTGGGTGCAAGTGTGGTCTCTCCGTCTCTCCTACCGTTCTCGTCCTCCTCGGTGCGCTGGGCGCGGGTGAGGGCCTCCTGCTTGTGCAGCATGCGTGAGGCGTAGATGTGCTTGAGGCCCAGGAACAGGAGCAGGATGGAAGGGACGATCTGGCCTGCCACCGACTCCATCACCCCCGGCCGACTGGGCAGCTCCAGCAGCACGCTCAGTCCGATGATGCACATCTTACGGTCGTGGAGACTGGGCACACAAGAACGTTCTAGAGTCAGTGTTCCTATAGCCCCCTCTAGTGGTAGATCGTGTCTCCATATGGTCACTACATTAGTGTAACACTTGGATGCTGTCCATGTTCTGCTATGAGTGCTAATTGACTGATATACATAATATATGTGCATGAAGCTGAAAATTAAGCAACACTGACTTATTCATAGGTCTTACCCCAAGAAGAACTCTGTGTCATTCATCCACTGGTTGATGAACTGTGCTGTGATTGGCTCTGGGCTGTGGGGGAAGCGGATGTTGTCCAATGTGTGCAGCAGGAGGGCGGGGCTGTAGTAGAGGGCAGCGATGGCCACCTGCAGACACATGGTCCTCAGCTCACTGGACTTCACCCCCCGCGTCAGACGCTCCAGAACGGCCTCCACAAACAGCGGGATGCACTGGAAGACCAGACACAACAGAGACAAAGACAGACACAAACGCGCGCGCACACACACACACAAACACACAGTGAAGAAAAAGATAGTCTTGCTTTGGTGATCGATTTTTCATAACAGAGGAGGCTACACACACACACACACACACACACACACACACACACACACACACACACACACACTCAGCAGCTCTGCTCACCTGATCGATGCCCCTGCCTCGGCACTGCAGGATGATGACCTCGAGGAGTTTGGCAGCGTGGCACTCAGCATCCTCTCCCGCGTCGCTCGTTAACACCTGTGACATTCAAAGGTCAAAAGGTCAAACACAGGCATCATGAGGAATATGAGACCCATTTCGGAGGTAGCTGACAAAAATACTGGGCGATACTGACAAGGCTACAAGTCATATCGGCCCCTAGTAGAGAAGAACAAGGTTTTAAAGTTTTGTAAAACAACTCTGACTCTAATGCTTTGCTAATACACTTAAACATTCATGCAGAACTTTTAATTATTCATCATTCAAATGCACAAGACTTAATCTGAAGGATTTCTCCAGACAAGTCCAGCTATTAGAATAGCAGTAAATCTTCATTAATTAGTAATAGCAAATTCCAATGGGATTTGCATGCCATGTTTCAGCTTCTAGATCCTAACTCAACATTTCTGTACAAGACGAGACAAACACAACGTGCTTTAAAAGAGGCCACTTACTTTCTTACACATGGTGTAGATAATCTCCAGATGCTTGGGACTGGACAGAAGGGTATCGGTGTCCACAGTCACGTAGTTATGCAGCAGAGGCATCATATCTGGACATAGAAAGAAAACAATCATATCAATATAACAGAATACAGAGTAATATACTTCAATACAATCCATATTGTATGTTGAATGATGCTAAGTGATTGAATGAAGCATTGGCTAAAATTGAATTCCCAAGTATGAGGATTAAAAGTGGTTGAGATGAAAATGAATTATGATTTATATAATCGATATCATTAATATAATCTACGTTGGACCTATGGCAAGGACTGCTAGCCAGTGGGCCAACTGGAAGAGATAGCTATCCTGAGGCACAATAAAACAAGTCTGGACAAACAGTTCAACTATGTAATCTGATGTCCAGTTCCTGCAAACACCGAATAAGCAAACAGTGCTCTGTTCTTGAGCGTTCATGTCATTTTGTCCCTTGTGTAAAATCTTACTGATATTTCCATCACTCATTAGCCAGAACAGTGTTAAGCTCTGGAAGAGTAGCACAGCTCTTATCATTATCTCATCACAAACGTGGCTGTGCTCTGATGATACAAGTGTTAGAAATACACATATCATTTGTTTAATAATAACAGGCTGCGTCATTCTCAGGTATTGACAAAATGCTATTTAATCTAATATTAATAATAATGCATGATAACTTTGTTGTTTTAATGACAGATTGAGTTCACTATGGTAGGATGCGGGTAGGGCCCCTGTGTTGGGTTGTGTTGTGTTGAGACTGGGCCTCACCTGTGAAGTAGTCAAAGCAGTCGTGCTGGAAGACGTTGAAAAGCACACCCAGCAGCTGCCACATCTGTGGGGAGATGGTCTGGCACGTCAGGCCAAACGCCAGAGACAGAATCTCCTCATAAAACTCTACAGACCAGACAGAGAGAGAGAGAGAAGGAGGGATTGAAAGAGAGAGTGAGAGAGATAAATAAAGAAGGAGAGATCAGAGACCAGAGCAATATCAAAGTTCCAACAAGGCATCATAACAAACCGTCAGAAGTTGAAATCAAACGACACCTCCCAAATCCCTCGCACAGACTGCAAAAAAGCTACTGTCAAACTGATCAGACATGAGACCCAACTTTCTCTCTCTCTCTCTCTCTCTCCCCCCATATCAAATCCCCTCCATCAGAGACTCCATCCGCTACTGTGATCACAGCCACTAAGCCCACTCCCTCCGGGGGGGAGGGAAGGAGGGGAGGCTCCTGTGTAGCCATCCCCACAGCCCTGCCTCTTCCTCTGCCCCGGCCCCGGACTAGAGCCCTGTGGAGCTCCAGCCAGCAGCCACTCATTTGATCAGCCTAATACTTTCATTAATGCTCTGCCTCATCCATTCTGCCCACACAAAGCCCAGCGCCGCCATGACAAGGAATTAAACACGGAGGTGACAATTAAAACATGATTGAGTAAAGCCGCGTGCTGTGGAATGGGCCGCGCTAAGATTAATTGACTTTCATAATTAAATGTCATAATCATTCATCCTGGGATTTAGGTGCTCCATTGGTATTCTGGGCAGGGAAGTGAACTGTCTGAGGTGGGAGAGCTTAAGAGAAGCGGCTGATGAATATTCATTCTTAAGCACTTTAATATGCTTACATTATGCAAGACAAAAGGAAAGGTTTAGAGTGTGTAGCAACTAGCTGAAGGTCAACAGAGAAACTGTTTTGTCAACGCATTACTTATGTTATTAGTGTCCACACTGAGCATGTGCAAGGGATGCTAAATAGCCTATGGGAGCTATGGGTTACTGAGTGCACCAGGCTTAGCTTAATCATTTTCTGCAGCAGACAGCACTTACGGCCACCAAATACAGCAACCAGGAAAAACTTCTAAGAGATAAAGAGAGTTGTGAGAACACACACACACACACACACACACACACACACACACACACACACACACACACACACACACACACACACACACACACACACACACACACACCTTACCTATAATGGGCTTCTGCAGAACCAAGCCAATGACTTGCAGGCAGATGCCTTCTAACTGCTGAGTAATCTGAGTAAAAAAAAAAAAAAAAAAAAGGTTTGTGTCTGTGAGCAAAAGGAAAACTTGAGTGTGCGCAGGTGTGTTCAGGTTCTTGTTTATGATAGCTAATTCAACAGTATAATAACAATACAGTTGATAGGAATATGTTTTGGTGTGCTGACATGTATCAAATAACAATAACAGCAAAATCTCTGTGTGTGTGTGTGTGTGTGTGTGTACAACCGTCCATACCTCTTTGTGGTCCTCCATGACAGTAAGGATGGTGTCAATGGTGCTGAGGATTCCCAGAGCCATGACTGTCTTATCCTCACACTCCTCATACTCATCACTCTCCAGCACCTTACGGAAGATCTCAGCCTACACACACACACACACACACACACACACACACACACAGTTAGATATAACAGACTTTAACTACTAACATAGACAATATTGTAGAGCATACAAGATGATTTGAGACGAGGTGAGATTTGAGGAGACTCATCGAACAGGTCTCTTATGGCAGTAGCAGTCATGGTAGCTCTACTAGTGGAGCTAGGCAGAGCATAGAATAAGCAATAAGGCAAGCGCTAGCCTGCGCTAGGCAATCATCAGGAGCCCAAGGGGGGAGAGTGTGGGAGTGTGGGAGGTGGGAGAGGGAGACTCAGGCAGGCAGACAGGCCTCCTGCTGTAGGATCTTTAGGCCATCAGCCATGAGCGCTGGGTTAGGGCTAATCAAGAGATCGCCTGCCGAGATGGCAATTTAATCCAATTACCTCATTAACTCTGATAACAGATAATGAGGAAGTGACAAGCTGATGCCAGTCTGTCCACGTACGTGAATGTGTGTGTGTGTGTGTGTATACACACACTCATCTGTGTGAGTGAGAGGTTAGACAGCTAGCAGATTGTAAAATGACATTATAAAGTCATCATGTCATTAGGAAATTAGTGTTCATTTGGGTGTGATGCATGAGTGTCTGCTCCTACTGTGTTCCTTAAGCAGAGCTTCTAACTGAGCCCAGATCAGTCCTCTGGGCACCACACATTCCACCTGACACTGTATGTACTGTATGGGCTAAAACTAACTCGAACTTATTTATTTATTTGTTTGTTTTGGGGGGCTTTTTTCCACCTTTAGTGGATAGGACAGTGTAGAAAGACAGGAAATGAGAGAGAGAGAGAGAGAGAGAGAGAGAGAGAGAGAGAGAGAGAGAGAGAGAGAGAGAGAGAGAGAGAGAGAGAGAGAGAGAGAGAGAGAGAGATCGGGAAATGACCTCAAGTCGGAATCGAACCAGAGTCTCGGGATTTACAGTATGGCACCTTAGTCAACTGAGCCATGACGCCCACAACAAACTCTGACTTAAGTCACTGTATTTCTGTGAAGGGACACAGCTGTTGCATCCCACATCCATACCAGTGCCTATGGCATTCCTATGCACACATCCACTAGGGCATGCTCGGGGCTCACTCACATTGAGCATGGGGGTTGGTTAGGACTGAGCCTTTGGGTGGGCGTGTGGGTGTCACCTGCGTCGCTCTGCATACAGTGTCAGCAGCACCACAGACTGGGAGTCCCCTAGGGTTTTAGCTCACCCGCTGGCATGCTGAACTCACAGTCTGCTGAGTGGCAGGTTCCAGCCTGGGTGTGTGCAGAGCTGAACCATGCAGGACGCCACAATTAACATGTGATTGTCTCTGCAGTTCTGTATCTAGGTTCCATACTTTAAGTATCTATGGCCAACATAAAGACAGTTTACAAAGGATTGTCTCTGCTGTTCTAAATTTATCTACGTTCCATAGTTCCATAGGTTCCTTTTAGTATGCAAGTCCAACATAAAGACAGGAAGTAACAACAAGAGACAGGCAGACTGATCAGTGAACAGTACCAGGTTCTGTGTCATGTCCACGGCAATGACGGCCACCTCCTCATTGTACTCGCAGATCATTTTCTGGATGACATTGGTCAGGTCATCATTCTCTGTCTCTTTGATAACGTGGAGCAGCTCCTGCATCACGGGGCGAATGTAAGGCCTGATGTAGACCTTGGCTAGAGAGGGGTGGAACACATGATGGTGTGAGTCACAACTAGTAACCAATTCAACATTTTGGATTTAAAAATAATCATTCAAGCACTTCTTAATATTACTGTGCAATTTATTGTTATTGTTTATTGCTATATTTATTGTTACAACAATATTTATTTTCATAGTTTTAAGAGAGGAAAATGTATCTTAACCACTTCATTTAACAGAAACCATTTTTTGTGGTGAAAGAATAATGAATGATAAATATTTTTTTTCCTTCACATATAGGATCAATAACTTTTTGATCAGCTGTGTTAAACTCCCATTCCTCTAGACAATTGTAAACACTTCCTGTATAAGAAAATTAATAGATGCCCAGATTAAATACCACTAGTGATAGTTTAGCATTAGCCAGGCTAGATTCAGGATAATACGCATCCTGATAGTCCCCTTGGCCTTCGGAATTAAAGTAGCCCCACTTCATCCCATAACTTTTAGTTAGAAAGTCAGATAGAAAATCTAAATTCAAGATGTATTTTCTAAATCGTTGCGCATTTCTGGTCATTGCCAATAATGGGAAATGTATGGCTACAGTACATTTGTTTTTTTGATTATTTACTGACTGACTTTAATTGACTGTACTACAGTATATCATCAACTTGAGTCAATTGGCATCAGTGTGGAGTTGGTTGTCTGGCTGGTTATTAACTAGAAATCCTATTCTATTTTGGTCAGTATTAATCAATGCAAAGACATGCATGTTTGTAAACACTAATAGCTGATATTTAATCACTGATAAAAGGCTTGCCACTTCTCACATCCTTCCCTAAGAATGAACTAGTGGTGTATTATGGTCTGTTTCATTAGTGCGTCCCCAAGGTAATGAAACAAGAGAAATGGAGAGCATATCCAGCAGACATGGAGAGGTGTGCGTGCGTGCGTGCGTGCATGTGTGTGTGTGTAGTTCCACACCTTGCTCTTGGTTGCTGACCAGAGTCTGCAGGGCGATGGCTGCCTCCACCTTGACTGGCATCTCTTTATCAGCGATGAGGTCCTGCTTGACCAACTCCACTGCGTTCCTCAGGACCAGCTCATCGTGGAACTGGAGCGGACTGAAGGAGTGCAGAACCCAGCAGGACTGGAAACCAGATCCACACACACAGCATCACACACCTTCCCATTGGTAGATATGCCAGATTACAAGATTTCCCATTGGTAGATATGCCAGATTACAAGACTTCCCATTGGCAGATAGATTACAAGCCATCCCATTAGTAGATATATGCCGTGGAATTCCACCGTAGCTAATCAAATGCAAATATTTGCCACTGTGCATACTTGAAAAATGTGAAGTGAAAAAAAAAAATCCCCCACAAGAGAATTGTGACCGTGAACACTAGTCAATGTGACTATGTGAAGCTTTTACTGTGGCACCCTCTTGTGGCCGGCAGTGAGACGTGCAACAAGAGGAGGAATAACACTCACTGTTAACTCACATTTAAAGAACGCAGGACCCAACAGGACTGTGGGCCGAGACAGAAGCTGAGATCAACAGACATTGAAACACTGACACTTTCAACAACCCACCCCCTAACACAGACACACAAACATAGCAGTAACATAGCAGTTTACTTACCCTAGCTCTGAGGTATCCAAGGTTTGAATTCAGCAGTGGAAACACATAATTTTGTAACATGAGTTCCATCTGATCCCTGTACAGTCTTTTCTGTTATGCAGAGATAGGGGGAAAAAGAAACAGAAAAATCCATCAACCCATCAACATCATTCACAAAATGCCGCACCATGGTTGGTATTCTATTGGTATTCTATTACTGAAGTGAGATGGTGTGCACATCCAAAACAACTAGCGCAGGTGCTGGACAATTGTGATACAGTCCGCACACTACTGCAGCTCCAAACTATTTACAAAACTTTAATGTTTAAAAACAGGCAATGTTAGACATAAAAAAATAAAAACACCTAAAGGAGTAATCGCCTTAAAGCCCCAAAATAGCAAAAACATTTTCACAATTTAAAAAAGTGGGTCATTGCGGAAGACTGGATTATGAAGGAGTGATAACCCTGCATCTTTGTTTAATGTTTAATTACCTTGAGCAAGAGTTCAGCCAGGGAGCCAATGACATGCAGAGCCCCGTCCTTCCTGCGGGGGTCACTACTGGGGTCCATGAGGATCTGGTGGCAGAACTCCATCATCTGGGGCAGAACCTAGAGGGACACACAACAACAGCTACGTTTGTACTGATGGTGCTGTCATATGAAAACATGTGGAAACATGTGGAAAAAAAGCATCTAGTCCTGTATCATGGTACAAAAGCACTCAACATCCTGGGATTCCATTGCCTGGAGAAGGTCATGCTGTGGGTGAACCCAATTTAGCGTGCAGACACTCACCTCTTTGCGTTTGCGGGCAGCTTTGCACAGCAGACTTTGAGCAGCCGTCGCAGGGAAAACATGGTCGTCATACACGTCTGAGACAAGAGGAAAATAAAATTTTAAAAATCACTTGCATTATTCATCATAATGGAATACCATCCATGTTAGTGAAGCTGCTCCCAATTGACCCAGACGAGACACTGGCATAGTGCACACTTGAGACCTAGACAGGGCTGGGCTGGAATGGGCCACTCACTGAATTTCATGCGGATGTACTCATAGGGGTCCTCCTGCCACAGCTTCTCATCCTCGTCCTTATAGCACATGAGGGGGAAAATTATCTCCTGGTTTATGGCCTGTTAGGACAGGAAAAACACACACACACACACACACACCATGGTGGATTAGCATCAAACAAACATAAGTAAACCTCTGCATAAAAACACATTAAATACATATTGAGGGTGCATCTGTAGTAGGCTACCATACTACAGAAACAAGCCTTGTGTTCATTGCAAAATGCTGTCTGGGAACCATAGCAAAAAGTTCCAAAACGTGACCACTAAACTCTAGCCAGGTCTCTGCATTATTTCACCTGCATGTGTGGTTTCATCTGTTTCCAGGTGAGTGAGTGAGACACGCCCTGGTTCAGGTAGTTGAGAGACTGCTGCAGCACACGGGGAGCCACATACTGCTTCTGTCTGTGCTGGTCCACCACTTTCAGTAACACCTGCAAACACACACGTGCTAGAAATGAAACACTAGGTCTCAAAATCATTTTCACACCCATTAGAGGCAGGTGTTAAGACTCACCTGCTGAATCCCTACAGCATACGTCTTCAGGAAAAAGTCAGCAAACTCAGTGTACTCCTTTGTAACATTGCCTGGGCTCCCATACCTGCATTCAAGATTGACACATTAAAAATAACAAACCATGTCAGTTAACATAACATATCAAGACAAATAGCATTTCCACTGTGTATCCAAAGCATCACAGTGTGCAACTCTACTGGAAAGGGATGAGCAGGCCTCACCTCTCAAACAGCCTGGTGATGATGTGCAGAGCCCACTTCTTACACTTCCACCACACCAGCTGGGGACGGTCGTCCTCGTCAACCTCTAGCGTCTCCTGTTGAGCAAAACCAAAGCAAATTTGAGGTAATCCACACAGCGACATCTATTGCATGCTGCTTCAAATGAATACATACAGTACCCTTATCCTTCACCACTTGTAAATATATTATGAGTTTAGCTTCCGGCATGCAGCTCAGAGATTTTTAAGACGAAATTTTAAAGCATTTTAAAGACAAAATCCTTGCATGGTTAGGGACACTTTGGTTTATCTGTAGGAACCATCTACTCACTACAACAAAAAGTGTAATACTGTTTTGAGTTTTTCAATGGTTTTAAAAGAAGTATTTTGTATTGGTGTAATGACATGCCTCACACAATGTTGTTTTAGTGTTTTCTGTTGAAATCACGAAGAACCAACTTTTGTGATTTTCACACGAATGGGAGTGCATACATTAAGTTGGTACCACAATCATGCAGTCGAAAATTTAACAGTTCAATGTATCTGTCCATACAGTCCATCACAACTCACAACGTGTTGACTGTAGAACCAAGCTTAACCAGTTATCACTCCTAGACTAATGGGCTAATGTCTCTGTGGATGGTCTGTGGCAGGAGTTGAGTCTTACCGGGGGAACATCTCGATCCATCACAGCACGGAGGATCTCCATCCACTGGGTCATCACATTGTTGTTGATCAGCTGCAGGGGCAAGGAGTACTGCAAGAACACAACATGGGTCAGAGTAGGATCCCCACATCAGTCCTCCACAGTAAAGCAGTGCATATGCTCATAGCTTAACATGCACTGAACATTTTCATTATAAAATACCCTTACAACTTCTCCCTCTTCAATCACCTTTTCACCCCAACCTTCTCCATCTACTACTAACAATAGGCTCTACGTATGCCACTGTGGGCTTCACTTACTGTATTATTGCAACTGCTGTGTTACAAGTCTACTGTACTTATGCCCCGTCCTGTCCCTAGTCTGTCTAAGTAGTTTAAGTAGTCAATTCAATTCAATTCAATTTTATTTTATTTGTAGAGCGCTCAAATACAGTGCATTGTCTCGCGGCGCTTTACAGACAGTACGGGAAGCATCCATGAGAAACAGGGGCAAGAAAAACTCCCTACACTTTGCTAATAATTCATTTCTAGGAAGAAACCTTGGGCAGATCCACGCCTCATGGACTCAGCCTACCTGCCTGAGTCACTTACAGCACTTTATTCTGGCCTTCATGTTCACTAAATATGTAGCCTCGTCTTGAATGTCTTTACACAGTTTACATGTAACACCACTTGATTCATGGTGAAACGTTGTTTTGTCTCACTATATACTGTATATATGGCTGAAATACTACACTCTTTCCACTCACTTCCTCTCCAAACACCAACCTGTATGAGTGCATGAAAGATCTTGAGGATCTGTTTCTGGATGAGCACAGAGAAGACGGTGGCATCAGGCAGGAGGGGGGAGATGAGCTGCTGGAGGCGCGGCAGAAAGATCTGCATGGCAGCCAGGAGGGGGTCCCTCTCCTCAGCCTTCTTGAACCTAAACACAACAGCCACAGCATCAGCACCCGCATCCTCAACATCAGCAGCCCTTCTACACACAAACAGTGACTGACAGCCTCATTATAAACAGGAGCATCTAAAGCATGTAAACAGCAGCGTCTAAAGCATGATTACATAGCTTGTGATTTATGCATTGATTTCAAAGGGCAGTGTAGGTCAAATTCCCAGAACATGTGTTTGGTCATTCTTTAAATGACAGCCCCCAACAAGGAGCATGGGGCTATGTGGATACTCACTCATATGTCTTGACCAGCTGGTAGAGAGCCAACAAACTACCATACCAGCTGCCACTGTTCTGCGACTGTAGATACATGCCGATCTTATCCACAATGGCCGTCCAACGCCCAGGAAAGTCATGCTTGATAATGGCCCGCAGACAGACAGTCAGCTGGGCCCTGTCAATCAAAATAGAACACAATCAATGGCACACACAACTCTTATGAGGACCACTGGGACTATATGCTGGTGTACAGAAACACACAACACAAATATGAAGATAATGATAGGAAAAAAAAATATTACGAATATTACATTTGCTAATATACTATACAGTGTGTTCGAAGATGTGCATACTTGTGTTAAAGTATGCTTACACTTGTGTGTAAGCTGCTTGAAGTAAGCTATTTTTGCGAGCCTCCTTTAACTTACTCACCGTATGGACTCAGGACATTGAATGATGGCTTCAACAATGTTATCTCGAATCTGCTGCCGATCATTCTCATGGATGTTGAAGGGAAAGACAACTTCACCTGGGCCAGGCTCTCGATCTTGCCAGTACTGCCCCATCATGTTCTTCAGGTAAATGGCAGCTGCATGGCAATATTTTTTGTTAAAAACGAAATGGTTTACCTTTCATATTTCCATGTTAAATTTTTGCAATGCCTAAGACAAAGGTGTGTGTGGGGACCCTTACCTGCTTGCCTAACTGGGAACTCCACCTGCTCTGACACAATGATTTGGAGCAGTGTCGGGGCAAAATTGATAATCTTGAAAGACTGAGATGGAGAAATGTTATGTTATTACCATATAGAAGTAGGCAATATAAAAACAACAAAACTGTCTATGTGCATTCTCGCGGCATCCATTCAAAATCACTCCAGACATGACTCTTAACAAAGAACATTAGGATAGACTACATAATCTCATTGACCCTATGATAGCCTACATTTGAAAAAGGTTGTGCATCTCAGATTTTGAACATTCCATCCGATTTACTCTGTTCATTTTTTCAAGTGCAAAGTTGTATCGCTACTGAGATAGTTTGACAAGATTTAGATGTTGGTCATTTAGTTTCCAAACGGTCTGAGTAGTCTTTTATTTTAGGCCGCTGACGCTGTGCAAGGTAACGGATACGTTTCTATTAAGGTGAACGCAATATCAAGTGCAAAACAAAACTGCCTTTTGTTGGCTGTATCACTGAATCTATGTAATGTCGCAAATATTTCCCCTTACAGCAGGGAGCATTTCACAATAGGCTATGTCGCTGATGTTAAGAATGATGAAATGCATAGGCTACAGGATGTAACTTTGCTTTATCAGATCTCGAACTTGGGCCTGGAATGCCAATTAGAAGCATGGATGGACGGACACCCCTCTTGTTCTTTGATTGGGTATTGAACCCCATCTAACAGAAACAACAAAGTTGTTTTAGAGTAATAGTTACCTGTTTGAGTTCATTTTCCGCCGCTATCCTAAGGTTAGGGTCTATCGTTCCCTTCAAAGCCTGTATAATCCTGTTAGGATCCATAGGGCCTGTGGTTAAACGACAATTTCTATCTTTTCACAATTACATGCATTCGCTATTCAAGATTCGGCCAAACGTCCTGACAGCCCTGCCCCATTTTACCGGCAAGCAGCAAACGGCGGTCGTAAACCATTGAAAATAGATACGATTTACGGCAGACTTTAGCCACACTGTTGCTCAAAGAAAGGCAACAATGAAACAGTAAAAATGTAACACACACAGTCGTTACAAAGTACATGAATTGAAACCAACGCGTCGACTGTATCTATTTCATAGACTAGGGTAGCGTAGTAAGCTTACAGTCTGTTACAAAAAGAAGAGTTAGCCCACCTAACGTCGTTTGTTTGATCTTTTGAGTGTCAGTATGGAAAATTTTTGATGCATCTTTGAAAATTGGAGGTTGTTTGGAGGGGTCGCCAAACGCTGCCTCAATGAAAAGCACGCTGGTTAGCCTACTCTCAAAAGAATGGTAGGCTAGTTGCCTCTGGTAAAATGCAGATGCTCTGGCAAATAGGCCACATGCTGCAATTTTGCTGCATGACATATTTAGGCCAGTTGGCACACTGAATCAGCAGGGAGAAACCTCATATGAATCGGGTCATGCTCAACGCGGTTCAGGTTCGCCTTTAGCCTAACCTGGGAGAATGAGACCAGGATGACTTGTCTGTGAATGTGTCGGGTATTAGTGTTGGCAATTTCTCATAAAAATTATTTACAGGTTTCAGTAGTTTTGTATCTTTTCTGGAAAAAGGGTCGTTTTTTTGCTTAGGTTCATAGTTGCCACAGGCACCATGTATTTGAAAGTTTTATAATCCATGCAAACATTCACTCAGATCCCTTGGGAATGAGTTTGATTAACCAGGTCAGACAGAATGAACTGCACAATTTCTTCTTTTATTTAGGCACAGAGGCATCTTTCAACTTCAAGCTTATTAGCCTTTTCCAGTGCATACACACAGCCCAACCCACACCACACCCTCCAATACAAGGCAACACTTTGGGTTCTCCTGTTAAAGTGCTCAACTAGTCAAGTAATATCAGTTACATTCTCCACTCAAAAGCCATGGTAATTTAAATAATTAAGTGGGGATAGGAAAAGAAAGAAAGAAACAAAGAAAAAGAAATCCACATTGTATTAAATGCTGTATGGCTCAGAAACCCTACGTTCACCCATCAACAGTTAGTAGAAACAAAATTTCCACCTAGTGTAAGGAGGATTTGGCAAAGTGCACAGTGAAGACTGCTATATTTGGTCAGTAATGTGCATAACAGCTACAAGACATTTTCATGGTCACAGGAAAACAAGGCCAGTTCACCAGCACCACTGGCATCAAAATGAAATGTCACCTGATTGAATCAGAACAGGTTACACTATTAATAGGGGCACAGGTGGTTGACGATTGTTCTGAGAGGCCAGAATGAGGAGCCCGACAGGTCCAATCCCCAACAACCCAAACTGAAATACAAGTGCTAAACTTGTGGCTCACGGAAACTCTGCACATGCAGCTTCACCACGCACATACAGACACACTTGTGCTTTGGGCTCTGGCTGAACCCAGAAGCAAGGCTACCCTGCATGCACACGTGCAGCTCAGTCCTGATACAGCAGGAAGCCTGAGAAGGTGCTGTACTTCCAGCTGCTGCCATAGATGGCGCCACGGTGCAGCCGCAGCCATACTTGATCGCCCTGGTACATCTGCAGCACGGCGTGATTGCTCGCCGTCTCGTGGTCAGGCGCTCCGTCGTTGGCATAGCCAGACACCATCACCTCTTCGTTGCGCATGAGGTTGATGTACAGCGGCACATTCACAGCTAGCTTGAGGATGTGGAAGATGAAGACGTAGGTACCCGACACCGGACAGGTGAAGCGGCCGGATGGCATGTCGAACATTTCTCCGAGGTTGCTGTGCAGCAAGTCAAATGCAATGGGTTGGTCAAGAGTGCCTGGAGCAAAGTTGAAAGTGCGAGCGGCGGAGAAAGCCACCCGGATCTGCTGGGAGATGGGGTACACGTGCACGGGCATGAGTGTGTGTGCCCCCTGAGGTGTTACCGGCATGTCGACAGAGAGCGAGTCGCCATGACCAGAGTCCACGAGGTCCACCATGTACGGCCCTTCCCTGTCAGGGCTGCTCACCTGAGAAGAGTCACTCCACCCAGCTGGAGGAGCAGAAAAATGTTATTCATGTACATGATACGCAAAATCAAACATATAGTAAAGTAGTAAGTGCAGGCAACACATCCTTACCACTGGAGTTGGCTCTCGGTCCCCCTGTACCGCCATGCTTGTAATTAGACTGATATCCAGAATCCTGTTTAGCAATGGAAAAGTCTTTATTAGTAAGTTCCTTTGTCAAAATTTTCATCAATACCAAGCAATCCCTCCCCGCTCTTACCCTTGCATTAATGGGCGTGGATGTCATATCCCTCATCGAGTGAGACTGGGGCCCAAACCCTCCTGCAGCAGACCTGGGGCTGGTTCTGTACCCATCAAACCCTCCTGTTAGAGAGGACAAATCACGAGAAGGTTACAAATGGACTGCCATACAATAACTCAACATTATGCTGCATGCTTTGACTTTGGTGTGATGTTGTGGTTGATGCCAAACACAGACCAAACACCTCATTCAGTGACCCACACATGGAGAGACAAACAGATGAAGACACATATACATAGAGACAACACAGGTACCTCTGTGGCCACCAGGTGAGCGGACGTAGTGTGGCAATCCCCTGCCTGCACGTCCCATACCTCTGGCTGAGCCCCGGACATATGGCTGCCCCGACCGGCCCATTGAGTACATCTGGCCACCACTAACCACAACACACTCCGACTGGATCAGGTCATCTGTGAGGGGGAAATTAAACATGAAAAATTAAAATGAAAGCATAAAACTTTTTTTTTTTTTTTTTTTTAAATTTCACATCAGTAGGCAAACATCATTGCCCTACCTGGCTGCAGGTGTTCCTCCTCGGGTGGGTTAAGCTCAGGTGGGGTCTGGGTGCTGGCAGTGGCATATCGCACACAAGTGGGTCCAGAGAGAGAGGTGCCATCAGGCTTCAAGTAAGACCCACTACTTAATGGGGTAGGCACACTGACTTTGAACACCTACAGAAAATAGAACAAAGCCAAACCAAAGCTGGAAAAATGGACTGAAAAAAAAAAACATTTTTTGGGCAGTTAGGGCTATATTATACTGGTTTACTGTGTGTGTGTTTTGTATGTGTTTTGTGTGTCCTCACAGGATGCATAGGCTGGTAAGGAGCAGGTGGTGGTGGGGTCATGCTGTTTGATCGGTGGGCTGGCGGGGTGGAGAAGGGCTGGGCAGGCTCAGTGGCAGGAGGGGTCAACACGTCTGTGGGAGACTGCCGCTCTGAATGTGGCACAGGAGTCTGGAACAGCCCCCCCAAAACAACCACACCACAGTGAGCCACATGTACTCCCATAGGTTACCGTAAAATCCCTCTAAGGCACTGCAAAGGCAGCCTCTACCTCAGGAGCTGACTTCTCCTCTGGGGTGACTGGGGCTGGGCTTGGGATGCTGGGGATGCTGGACTTGCGGCGGAACAGTGGCGGAGACTCAAAGCCCTCTCGACTGGAGAGCTGTGCTTTCTCCTAGGAGGAAACATTTTAAACAGAGAGGTTGTGATTAACAGTCACACAACAAATATGTCATACTGTAAACCAGCCAACACCTGCCCGTCTTCACAGATAACAGCCAAATTCGGCAGTCATAACTTTGCTACGGTTCCCATTGATCCCTATAAAATGTTTGGTAAAGTCGTTGTCATCTTTGACGGACGACGAGGGCCTGTCTGACAGAGGGGGAGTCAATTTTGATTGGTTGACAGATCCGTTTCAACCTGAAAAGTTGAACATTTTTCAACCTTTCTACGGACGCAACAGAGCCATTGGGACAGATGGACCCACAATGCATTTTGCGAAAGCTCCATGCAAAGTCAATGGGCTATGTCGGCAGACATGTACAGCCTGAAACAGCAGTCAGAGTGAGGATATTTGCCATTGCTTTGCTGATACAACATTGGGCTTTGGCATTCAACATAGAGTATACATATAAAGAAGTATTTTGCATTTCTGAATGCTTAAACATTAATCCTTTCCATTTGCATGGGTTGGAAGAAATACCAAATGTACTGTAACGCACCTGCGGTATCTCCGCTGAGTGGACATCCATGTCCCAATTGTCCAGACTTTTATTCCCGTTGGTCAAACTACTGTCACCCTTTTTGGCAAGATTTGTTGAAGGCAGTGGAGTAGACTATACAAGAGTACAAAAAATATATAAATATAAAATGGCTATGGCAGTGTTAAAATAAAGGCATCTGAACAAGCAATACCTACATGTATGGTTTTGGGAGAGCCTCCATCTGGAGTATCATTAGATTCCCTTTGAGCTGTCAAATAGAAGAGTTTACAGCTTAGAAAAACGAAGATCGCTTCTCCTGATTGGTGTAACTATCCAATAAAGCTCCAATATTTCTAATGCAGAATGATTAGAAGACGGTGATCAGCATAATGAGGAAATCAACTGAATATTGAGTGGTGTAAGAGCTTCCTTACCCAGGGGAGGAGAGGGCACAGGAGACGGGCAAGAGATCCTGGGATGCACATTTGTTTGAGAAGCTTCACCATCTAGCAAGGACTCCTACAGTAAGTAAGACACCTCTAGATTGAATGCTGACCAACGATAGATCAATTCAGACTCCTAGGACCTGAGGGATATTCACAATAACTAACTATACCTGCATAAAGCTGAAGGACCCTGAAATCTGACCCATCAAGTCTTCCAACTCCCGTTTCCGTAAGATGGGGTCTTTGGGCAGTGAGGATGGGGAGTTGAACACCTCCACAGCGGCCTCTGTTCGAGATGCCTAATTAAAAACCAAACCCCTTTTTGGAAATTGCAGAACTGGCCTCAAATTAGGTTATTATGTAGCACACAGATTGCTGAACTTACTGTTTTTGCATCCTGTCCAGCCTTAGGTCTTCTCTGAGCTTTCTGAAAGGAAAAACAAAGAAATACCCCATTACTGTGCAGGCCTGGGGTGACACAGCTGATGCAGAAATTAGCCACCAAATCGATCCAATCCACACTGCTTAGATACTCACTGGTTTAGGTTGTATGTTGGGTTTCTTGATGGAGTTCTGATCTTTCAGGATGAAACCAGCTGCTCCTCTGCTTGGCTTCTGTAGTCCTGCCTTGGAGGAGGGTGGCACATCATTGAACTCCGTTTCCCAGGAGTCTGGAGGCTCCTGCTCTTTACGGGCCAGGAACTCCTCTTTCCAGTTGCGTAACGGGGAGTTCTTCTCCAGACCCTCTTGACTGAGGCCCTCATCAGGTATATAGTGTCTGTTAAGAAACTGCCATCATTCAGACATGAGTAACTAGCCTGACTGGTGTGGAGCAGCTGGAAAGGCAGAGAGTGCCAACACCAAGCAGTGCACTCACCACTCTAGTAGGCACTTCATTAGTTCTGAACTTCACCAGGGCTACAACACAGCAATGTCAAATGAAAAAGGCACAGGGTATGGTCATTCAACAAAGAAATAACAGATAGAGATATAGCACTAACTTTGGGGTACATTGTGACACCACCATATTTAATTATGAATGATTTAAAAATCTGTTTCATCCTTACCTGCTAGACCTCCTGGTCTCACATGGTTGTCAGATTCACTCACTTCTTTAGGAAGCAAAACCTTGTCAAAGTACCCACAATCCATCAGCTTCGCCAGCCACTCCTTCATGTGCTTATCTACAAATAAAAGGGAGAAATAAGTGTTCCATAATAGACCTTAACAGAACAGTAAATCCTCTTGTTTTATCAACATGTCGGCCATCTTACATGTAAAACCAACGACTGGTTTCTCCTTCCCCTCCAGAAGCTCCCAGTAGACAACAGCAGCCCGCGTCATTTGATCCTCCAAACTCAGCAGCAGAGAAGCAGGAAGTTTTTATTTAATTATTCAATCAAATTATTCATAAAATGGGCTATACAGAAAAACTGCTAACCGTCTTCAACTTAATAGTATCTATTTAAAAATGGTGACAAGTGTTTATAAGATATAGCTGTAATTCCATTGCCTACATCTCTAGTATCAAACTGTGTGTAGGTCTGTTGGTGCAGCCATCTGAATGAGCTGGTCATCACACACAGTCTCTCAGACAGATGGAGTGGAGGAGTGTCTCCCCATCACGTCCCAGTGGTTGAACAATGAGTGCATTTAATGAAGCCAAATATGAGCCAGAACACGCATGAGGGCATATGATCATGATATGACATGAATCAAACTGCCTGGGGGCAAATTCATTTGCTGCACAAGAACGTCAAGATGTCACCCCAAGACAAGTGATGCACTGTCTGATCTGCTCATAGGTTTGTTTTGATCAGCGTCGCTTCCAAATAAAAATAGGTCATCATCACAAAGTCTTCAGGCCTCTCCATTGGCAGTGTAGAGTCTTCTGCTCAATTTCACTGATATTCAGCCCTCATTATCACACACCCACAGCACAACATTACAAGCACGTGAGCGGGACTGATAGAGGGTGGAAGGGAAACTCCCTCATTCTCAATCTTCTGGCAAAGCCTCAGCCTTGAGTGATCCGACCAATCAGTACAACCACCAATCAGTGCCTCCAAATTACACACCAACCACAACCACATTTTGAGATTAAATATTCATGGGACTGAAAACTTCTGAATGGATCTTGACTCATTAAATGTTGGTATGGTTAATTACAGCACTAATAAAAAGCCTTAAGTACTTAAAAAGTGCTTAAAATAAGTAGATTTTCAGTTTCTGCTCCGTATATGAAAAAATCTTCTACCTTCAAGTGATGCCATGAAAGTCTTAATATTTAATCATCATAAACCAGCTGCAAAAACTGCATTATTAAAGTGTCATGTCTCCTTTGTCTCATGTGTAAGCCTTAAAGGTCTAATCTGCAGGAGTTGTCAATGGCTACCTGGAGTGATCATCCCGCTTGTGGTTCACCATGGCACCAAGATCCCGCAGGCCCTCCAGCTCCTGAGCGGAGATGAGCAGAGGGCGGCTGGCGCTGCTCAGGACGTCCTTCCTGACGTGCTCCTGCTGGAGGTTCTGGAGGACGTACTGCATCTGCAGCACGGTGCACAGACGCTTGCGCTCGGCCTCCATCCTCACCGTCTGCTCACGCTTCACCGCCTTCTTCTGAGCCTTCAGTAGCTACACACACAAACACACAGACAGACAGTATTCATCAGGAACAAGACCAAACTTTTGACATATTTAGCTAAGCACCATTTCCTTCTGCACAAAGCAAATGGACAACTACTGAGAAGATAATCTAGAAATCTACAGTGTTAAGTAAGACTGATGTGAAAAGGGGATCAAAAACTGACCATCTCTGGCCCTTACATCACCCTATCCACAAGCCCTCCAGCACAGTAGTATACTCAACCTCAGCAACACATCGTGACCTCAGCCTCCACACCCTTCACCCAGTTCCCCTTCAGGGCCCAACATCCCACCCTAGTCAAGGGAATTCTGACCCCACGTTGAGGCATTCTCCTGCCTTGAGGTCACCCAACTTCACAACCTTGTGTCAAGTTCAGAACCATGCCCCACACACAGCCTGGTCTTGCACTGTTCAGCTAGATCACAAAGGAAGTTCCATGAGACTTCAACCGCAAGTACATTGTTTTGTGACACACCCAGTTTCCAGTTAATCTGCAACAGTATCTACATACTGGGGTGACCAGACAACCCCCATTTCCACAGACACTCCCCAGTTTTAATGGCCTGTCCCTGGTAAAATACAACAAAACCTACTATGTTTACAATATTTAAAGCTAAAACAGTACATATTTTAATTATAGTGACCATAGAAATAGTAATGACTCTGAAGGATAAATCAGGGAATTATCCCCAATTTTCATCTTCAGTTCTGGTCACTTTAGGCCTACTCCATACTTACATCCTGAGTCAATGAACCAAGTGTCTTGTGCAGATCTTTAGCAAATGCCAGGTTATGGACAACTTCTTCATACTTCTTCACAGCATCCTAAGACAAGAACACATAGCAGAACAGATCAAATGGAAACATTGATTAGATCATTAGGCACCTATCCAACTGTGTCTCCTTCAAACAAGAGTTAGTAAGCTGTTTTGCTTTACCGTTTTTTTAATCATAGTACCTATAAAAGCATGGATGCCACTGACAGAAAAAAAACACATACTAGTTGGTCTTGATTGAGTTTGTCACCATTCTTCAAGCGCTTCATGTACTCTTCCAGTTTAAACTGTAAATAAATCACTTCTGTTAGTGCGAGAGAATTAAATGCCTTTCAGTTGACCTGCATGCCATAAGTCATTCCCTACCTTCTTTTTCTCAATGTTGCGAATCTTGTGCTTGAGGCAGATAAGGCCATCTTCTATGTACGTCTCATAGCCAGGATAGGCGGTGGTGGAGGCCGAGAGCGCAAGCTGCAGGGCGGTGAGGGAGCGCGGAGAGGAGTCAGACTTGGGGCTTCCATGCTTATCTCCAACCTCCCCTGAGCGTCGAGATGGAGAGCGGGACATATCGGCGTCTGGAGATGCACTCAACTGCACCATGTTGGGAGTCTCCCTTGGAAAAGCATATGCGAAGTATAGTTTGTGTTGAGGGGGAAAACACTGCTAAAAGTTCTAATAATTAAAACAACAAATTGAAAGGGATATAAATAACGATTCATTGGGTCATTGCAGGTTTTCATATGATGGAAAAAAGGGAATTAAAAAAAGAAAACCAAACAAAAGGTCCTCAATCAGTGGTGGTGGCCTAGTGAACCTTCTTTGGAGTTTAGCCAGTCCAGTGACAGTGCATTTACTGCCGAGTGCAGCTAATCTTTTTGTATGGGGAAATTCCACAACGTGGTTCTTGGATAAAGTGCTACAACAGGGGATGGGGAGTAATTTTCGTGAACATCATAAAGTCAGTCTTTAAATGACCACGCAGCTTGCAGCCTCGCAGTCGCATGTTCTCTACATGTTAGAAGTAACATGGTCTATTTAATTAACGATGCTGAGATACCGGTACGTTGGCATACAACCCATTAAACCAAGAAAGGCTTTATAATGCATGAAAAAAATACCAAAGTGATACCGAGCCAGTTCCAGAATCCTCCAAAGCTGTATCTGATCCATCTGCCGCCGCCCTTAGCCTAAAATGTGTCCTTATCGACGATAAACGTTATAATGGAGCCCAATATTGGTTTCAAAACACGTATTGATTTGAAAAGGAGTAGCATATTCTAAACATCGACATACAAACTTTGCCATGATGACGATCATGACCCGGCAAAAAAGCTGAAGAACTCACCAACCTTGCGCTTCCCGAACGCTCGGTATGTTGGTGGGAGCGTGGTCGTTGTGGTGACCGAGCGAATATGCCCAACATCCAAACTCAACAACCCTCAGCGGCTCAAAGTTATGATGACGTTGAATTTCAGCAGAGGCCGAAGCCGAGCTCTCTTTTACCTTTTTATACACTCCCATGCCAATACCCTCTGCCGGCAGAGGCTTGGGAATTCATCATGACGTCACGATGGTCAGCGAACCAGGCACCTGCCTCAGCACCCCCACCATCTCCCCTTGGCCTCAACGACCCTAACCATGTAGGTTATGTCTCACATACAAATCACTGCTTAGATAAAATCTTAGTGTTCGTAAATAACTTCCATTAAAACATTGTGGAGTAAGTATACCCATATTGTGTGTGTGCACACTAATGAGATGTCATTTCACACACAGCCTGATGATGGCCTGCATATCACACTAGCCCAGAGGTGGGCAAACAAAGGCCCGGGGGCTACATGCGGCCCGTTGGGCTTTTTAATCCGGCCCATGGAATCTTCTCAACATAGAATAATTTCTGATTTAGTCCAGGTGAATTAGGTTATTGGCCTGATTTGTCAAAGTTGTTGCACATTAAATACTAGTCCCCCCTTATAATCTTGCATGTTTAACATTCAACAGTCAATATCTAAAACCCAATGTGGTCCTTCGGCCAAAATTGCCCACCCCTGCACTAGCTGAATCTGGATACAGACAAAAGCCATATAATACAGTATACACATAGAACAGCTACAAAGCTTACAAACTACATTTATTGAAGAACAGGTAAAAAGTACAATATATAAAAAAATACAAAACTTAGCTCATATATCTCTAATAAGGTAAATACAAAGTGCATAGCTACCATACATGCCTGTAGATCTACAGCTAAGGGACTAGCCTAAGGAATCAGCAGATGAGCGTTGAGCATAGACAAAAATAAAGATACGTAGAGCGAAAGACAGACATAATATACAGAATTTGACAGATTTACGCATTCTTGTTTAACAATAGCTTAATTTTGATACATTTCACACCTTTGTGTGAACCATGACACGCATGTTAAAGCAGTGTTTTGCCGCATTCATCTTTCCAAAAAAGAAAAAAAAAAGCCCTCATCCATAAACAAGGGGTGATGAGGGATCTCAGACAGTAAAAATAGTCCACAGGAAAAAAAAGTGATGCAAAAAAATAAATATAAAATAAATAACAAGAAGAGTCAAATTATTAGCATTTCACACCAGCCCATGTAAACTATTTCACAAACCGTTGGCTCTGAGAAACGTTATACTGTCAAAGAGGAAATACCACATGAAAGAATCCATCACTTTAGTGTCCATGTGCAACACTCTCATACGGGAGCAAGCTGACCAAGAGAACAACACAGGAGAGGGACTGCAACATTCACTGAGTAAAGCTTTCATTCCCTGGAACGCGCCATTCCGTCAGTACAGGACACAGGCAGCTGCCTGCACCCGCATCTCTGGCTCCCCTTGCTGAAGGGGGGTTTTGGGGCGCACAGTCCATGCAAATGTGACATCAGTTCCTGAATTAGCAATGAAAAGGTACCACAATTGTTTTTGGCATGTGTATTACTGTCTATCAATGTGTTTGTGCCCATCCAACAAGACATCTGAAAACCATTAAAAGTTGAGCATAATACATATCAATGTCTAAATGTGCAGAATCCCCTTCTGGTAAAAAAGACTAAATGACATCTATGAAGAAATACTATTAAGGAGAAAAATGGATGGGTGAGCCAAACAAGTGTGTGCCAACCAATGCTAAATACTTTCTCTAAGAGTATGTTATCTAGAACATGAAGACTTGCATGAAAGACATCCATTGCTAGACTAATGTTTTTGAAAAATGTTAAAAACAAAAACAAAACAAAAAAACACTGAAATCCTCATTGATGTGTGAGATTGACTTGTTGGAGCCCTAGGTATATAACGGTTCGTGCACATGTGTATAATACAAGAGGAAAATAAATGGTCCATTGATTTATTTATATGTGATGGACATGATGGTTTCAATTTAATCAGGCAAGAAGGACTCTCAACACCTCCTTAATTGCCTGGAGTCAGTATCACTGTCTTCATGTGAGTGAGTGTTGACATCAAATATCATATATTGCAGTGAAAGTTGTGTGACCCAAAAAACTAAAATCTATCAGTATTTTTTTTTTCTTTTAAAGTTTATCTACAAAAATATATTTTGGCTGTATTAAATCAAGCCCAATATAGCAAATGAAAAATAAAAATGTTTGGAATTTTCTGAAAGGCCATGCAATATCAAATGCATGCAGGATTATTCTGACATAGGGTAGCTTACTGTCCATGCACAATACAGTGTTTGAAGTCTCCTAGACAGACTCTCTAACCTTGACCATTAACATTACTTCACTGAAATAGATGGAACGCATTCTAACCTAAACACAACCAATAGTAAGCATATCAATATGGATCCATCTCATGAGGAGATAACCCAGGAAGAAGTTTTGGTTGACCATGCCCAGCTTTAACCAGTACTACACCAAATTCCAGCACTACAAAGAGAGTAAACTAAAGCACTGACTGAGAATCAGTTTAAGTTCCTTTCTCATATATTACGTGGAACAGAAACTGCGACTGAGTCAGCACTTTATGGTACTACCCAAAACTAGAATTCTGTCAGTGCTTGCCATATTCCAACCGCTTCCACATACCCTTTTCTGTTTACTTGTTTGGTTTACTTTGCATCTTTTTTTCTTACCAAAATAGTTACTATTCCATTGGTACGTGCAACAATAACACCAATTATGTAGTGTTTGCTAAAAAAAAAAAAAAAAATTATAAATCATGACACTACTATTGGTGCATTTCAAGGCTGGTTTATCATTTGTTAGCCTTTATGGTTAGGCTGTGAATGTATGCATGTAAAATGTGTGTTTACGTATGTGTGTGTGTGTGTGTGTGTGTGTGTGTGTGTGTGTGTAAGAAAGTGTTTAGATGTGCATGTGTGTGTGTGTACACACGTCTCTTGGTAAACTTGTAGAGAGAGTGTATGTGAGTGTGTCTTTACAAATATATGGAAAAGGCAAACCGTGGGTTGAAGGCTGTTTTTCTAGGCTATGGCTCTATCCTGGAAGTCAAAGGTAGAGTTTTCGTTTTTTTTTTCTTCTCCTCATCTGCATTTTGTGTAGATCCAGCATTTCATGTGGAAAAGTATGGAAAAAACAAGGATCTAGATATCCGAGTATACGATGGAAAAAAAAGAGTGAAAGGCAGAGGAGGGGTGAGAACACAAAATTCTTAATAGTCCATAAGTTAAACAACAAAGAATGTCCTCCTCTGAAATGAACACAGAAAAAAACACACAATAAACAAGAAAACAAAAACAAACAAACAAACAAACATACAGACAAACAAAAAAGTTCCAGCTGCTCTTGAATTGAAGGCAATCTGACAGGACTTGTACAGAGGGCCTGAGGAAATCAAATCCTGAGCTCTCCAAGGCCTCCATCGAATGCTGCTTCAGTTCCCTGTGTGTGTGTGTGTGTGTGTGTGACCCTAGGAGTGGTCTTACCACTCCTCTTCCTCCTCGTCTTCCTCCTCCTCTTCCTCTTTCACAGGTGGAGGGGAAGGGAAGGTCTGAGGAGTCGGGCTCCTTCGGATCTCCTGACTGGTCGTCTGAGCTTCCTCCTCCTCCTCTTCTTCCTCTTCCTCCTCCTCCTCTTGCTCTTGCTCCTGTTTCTTCTGGCAGCAGGGTTTGTAGAGGTGGGGGTCGATCAGCACCTCTCCGAAGCGGCCTTTGTAGATAATGCCACAGCAAACCTTTTGCCTGAAACCAGCCAAAAAGATACAGTAAACACCAATTCCGCAAGTCAAAAACACACGCACACACACACACACACACACACGGCCAAGCGCAGACTCACCTTTTCCAGTAGGTGAGATCTAAGAAGGAGAAGACGGGTGATCGAGCGGAGCCGGGTGCCAGCTCAGAGTCAGAGCCTTCATCTGATTGATTGCTGTAACTGGGCGACTGGGCCGGGCTTGCGCTGGACGTGGTGCTGTGAGCATCTGAATCTGGAGAGAATAGAAAAAGCAAAATATTGCACTCAAACAGTAGAGAGCACTGCTGAAAACACTAACAATCTAAACACACAGACTTATGCAAACAGCTTCCAAACAAAATAGAGGGCTTACTATGTCTTTTCAGCTCTTTCTGCACCCGACTGATCTGGCTAGGTCGGGCTCTCCTGGAGATGGACTTGGCCTTTTTGGACTTGACTGTTGTCTTCAGACTTGGCCCGCCTCGCGCATCAACCACCTGTGTGCCAAGCCAAAAACAAGGGCCTCATTAAAACAAAAGGAGAGCATTAATAGTTTAACAGTGCCACCTGAATGACAGGACAGAGCTGGGAGGAAAAACAAAACACTCACATGATTCCAGTTCTTCTTGGAACCTGCCGGCAACTTCTTCCAGCGTTTCACAAGGAGAACACAAGCATTGCAGATTTCTCCCGAGCGAGTCTCACACAGGCTGGGACAGCAAAGTTGTGTGCAAGTGCCCAAAAAAGGAATGACAAAAACACCAACATTATTTCAAAAACACCAACATTCAATTCCTATTAATAGCATCTGCAACAAGAGCCTTGCTATTCTAAAGCCCAGTTAGCCTACTGACTCATTTCTCACTCATAGTTACCATGCCAACAGCATTTTACACTGTGCACAGGCCTTGACAGACTGACAAGAGACCTCTCTACAAGAGAGTGATTCAAGCAAGTCTGCCCAGCACATTCACATTCAAACCCCAGGCAGATTTTAAGACTAATTTTTAAGGACTTGAATTATGGCATAAACAATATTATATTGACATTTTGAATCAATGCAGAGAAATTTCATGACACTTAAGGCCAAGGATGATTCTCACCCAAAGCAGCTTTGAAAGTCCTTCTCGTAACGCTTGCTGTCTGTAAAGCGCGAGCTGGATGATTTCGCCCTGCAGATACAGCAGCCATCCAGGCTTCTGTACATTTTCGGCTTATGAAAGCCAAACATCTTCAAAGAACATAAATAAATGCAAAGATGAATGTCATGATAACAATCTACAAGTAAACAACAATTTTCCTATAATTCACATAGGTCAGCAAAAGGGCCAAAAGACCACGTGTAAACCTACAGCATGCTTATCTGGTATGTCCGATCATAACAAAAAAATAATTTATACGGCTTTTTCGCAGCCACGCACAACACACGCCACTCAGTCAGAAAGCTCTCTCGCCCTACTTAACCCAGACGGAAAGAACTAGGTTATCAGTCATAACGTCAATGGGATAAGCGTATGCACTGTTGATGTCCCGGGTCTTATGTAACCACGGTGCTGATGCGACTAAAGCCGTCCGCACAGAGGCAAGAGGCAGGGAAGCATCTGTCAAAGGTTAACAGATCATGACATGTATCTATCAACCGACTAGATTTGCGTCATATGGATGATTAAGTGAAACAGGCATATATGCGGTTAAACTGTATTCTATCAGCGACAATTTATTGCCATTCATTTTAATTAAAAATGTCTTAACAACATGTAGTACTATGAGCAAAAATATATATATACATTTTATTTTAATAAGAATGTTTTAATCAAAAGAACACGATGGAAGCATGATTCAGACACGCTGTCCCTCTCCAGATCGACATCTCAGGACTCGCGGCACAACCTCTTGTATAATTCGGTCTCTGACGTAATTCAAACATGGCAACGAGTTTCAAAGGGGAAGGAGGGGCCGATGCAGAATTGATACAGCGAACATTTAACGATCTAAATGTGGACGTTTAAAAGCGCCGAAGTCCAATAAACAAACACAAAATAACAATATAAGTTGTAGTGAAAAGTAAAAAGACAGGAATCCGTACACGCCACAAGTTAACACGACGGTGTGGAAAGCTATGCGCCAAATACTTCGCATGCAGAGTGAAGGCAGCCTACATCGACACATTCACCGCCCACTCTCGGAGGAAGCATGGCTTTCTTGCTGCATCACATACGCATCCATATACATAACACGTTTCAGCCGCATTATAACCCCTCGCGGTTTACGCACCATCAGAGTCCCATCTTTAAATATCTACTTGAGTAAAGGTACACAAGTTGTATCCAACGCGCAACAACACTTCGCAACAAAGTAACACACTCCATGCTGTCCCCTTTGTTTTCGGACGGATTCTGCGTCAGTGGATCGTGCGACTCCATGCTTGTGCCCAACTGTAAACACATGCACGCTCCAACTTCGGCTCAACGTTACAAGGCACAAAACGCAGAACAACGCATTAAACCAATATAAAACACAGTTATTACAGAGACCCTTACATTTGAGATATTAATTTAAATGTCAACTGCAATGTAGAACACCATGCACGAAGAACCACGCTCTCGCCGCAAACTCCTCCACCAAATTCTAACGTTACTAACAAGTCGTGAAACAAGAATAATACTCTATTTTCAGTACATTTATAATATTTGATCTACGGATCACTCATTGATCACTCATTTGTGACATTATATCGACATCACAAGTGTTATCGTTGACTTGTTTTGAAGCACACCCATCAAACTCAGGAGTAGGCGTGAGACCACACACGCAGGGGCTTTAGCTACTTTGCGCTGCGCGGGAGGAAATAAATTGTTGCAAATAACTAAGCACTACAAAAATGTCATCCAAAAGCATATCAACAAGGAGCGTGAACAACCGAAAGTATAAAAACACATTAACTGTCTATCGCTTTCGCTGTCACGCTGACTGATCATTTGTTGGGATAAATGTACAGTTCCAAATCTTACATAATAACTTAACAACTTAAAAAACAATGATCTATCATCAAAGACTGTGATTTTGAGTTACTGAAATAATGACCAGGTAACAATAATTTAATTCGGTCACCATGCACTCCAAGTGCCATCATCCGCGAGATGATGAGCGCGCCTTCAAAAAAAGACGACGCGTGCCCCTCTCATAAACACACATATTCTTCAAAACAGACAGACATTAGCTCATATCAAACTTTTTCTATAGTTTGCTTAATTTCAAAACTGTTCAAATCTTATCAGTGACCACACTTTTGACAAGAATGTAACGCCTTTCCATCGTGTTAATCTTGCACTCTGATCGTCTAACTTATTCAGATGCCACTGACACTGAGGAAAATGACAGTCTGAAGACTGCCATGTCTGAACACTGTAAGAGAGCTTCTAAATGCATTTTAATTCTTACCTTGAATTAGACCGAAGATAGCTTGGACAAATGTTGTAAGTTGTAAAGCTTGTAGAATGACGGCGTTACAGTTGTTACTCATTTAACAATGCGCCACTGACATGCACTCCACTCGTTGTTACTGTCTCACTTTCCGTCTGGGAGTAGTAAAACCATCTGCGCATGCGTTTAGAACCATCCTCCATTTTCTGATTTTCCTCAATCAAACCAATTTGCATGAGGGGCTGACGTACGACTGCGTCTGCATTCTCTTGTCCATATATGGAAGGGAAAATTACGCGGGAAAGGGGGGTGGAACCAGTTGCTAGGGCACTTCAAATCTGTGCAATCCGAAGCAGGGGCGGTAGGAAGGCTCGTCTTGGATGCGTAGGCTAGCCTACTACTAGAGTGCAGTGTGCGGACGCATGGCATACACGAGACACGATAACAGAAAACATTCTTCACTCATCTCCCGACTATAGAAAAACCGCACACACACGCACTCATTTTGCATTATCAAAATGTAGAGCATTGATTTGTTTTCCATTTTTACTCGAATTAATGTTATTAAATTAACTTACACACTTAAAAAATAGCAGGTTATCAAATGCACAAGGCGACATAATGAAGCCTTTTAGAACAACACTGACATTATACCCTCCAATAATTCCCATGAGTATTGCTTTGCATCTATGGACAGAGCTGCTCAATAGTGCTGCACAATGACCAGGCATTTTAACCAGAGGGCCACGTTTACCTGATATCATATGACCCCCTGAAAACAAAGGTTCACATTCAGCAAGTGCCACATGGGAGGGTGGGGGGAAGAGATAATGTATCATTTATTTATCTGCCATATGGGACTGCTCAGGCAGACCACAGCAAACACTGTTGTATGGCCATTTATTTTTTTATTTTTTTGTAGGGGGATCAGATAGAACAGAAAGTTCTTAACAGCATAATTGTTGTAAGAATAGGGACATCACATCCTCGCATAGTGCTGATGAAAGACAGTGTAGACGACAGTGGTCACATAAAATTCATAGATTCATTTAAAATCAGGCAAGCAAGCAAGCATCCAAATAAATGACAGTTCTACCGTGTGTCAACATACTGAGATTTTTAATGAAACATTTCATAAATATCATAAACAGATCATTTGAATCATGACATGACACAGGGATCCATTCAGCTCAAGTTCTCAGTAAAGATGACGGTACACAATATCAACAGGAGAAAGAAAGAGAGAGAGAGAGAGAGAGAGAGAGAGAGAGAGAGCAGGGAGCATAGTTTGGTCATCTACACCTGGGACAGTAGTCTTCTTTATCTTTTTAAATTTACCTGGATGACTGATGATGACAGGAACAAGCATTAAACTAACCCACAGAAATAGAACTCTTGATGCAGTACAGAACATCCCAGCATGCAGTAGCTTTTTCAGAAAAAAAAAAGAAAAAGAAAAAGAGAGGGTCTATGGCAGCACTTGGCCAGGCAGTGCTGCACAGACCCCCGGCCACAGGCTTCCCCAGCGGCAGCCAGACAGGCGTCTGAAGCCACTGGAGAGGACTGGGTCAATACACAGTGAGAATCAATCCAGAACAATTGAATTCAAATATGATACAAGAAAACAACAGATCCAACTCCTTAAATGCTTTTTTTAGTTAGCTCCAACCAGCTGGCTAAAAAGTCAGTGGGTTTAAAAATGACCAGTGTCTCAAGAATACTGAGGAAATCTTCAGAGAAGAGTCTCCCAAAGTAAAAAAGAATATTAACAGATTCAAAAGATTAAAAAGCTAAAATAAAACAGTCCATCAAAATATTGAAGATTATGCAGTATACATCGATTTCAGTGTAAGCAAATTGGTCTAGTGGCTAAAATCCTCTTTTAAGTTCAGCAGCATGTTGTTTGTTATATCTGACTAAACAAATCAGACGAAGTCCATAGTCAGAAACAAAGTCATTGGCTTTGCCATTATACAAGAGTAATCATTTAATCTGATTATTTTTGTTTAATGCCAAAGGGTCAATAAATACCCCCAAAAAATGTCCCCAAATTTGAGACATGCACATTTTCACTTGTATTTACACTTGACTTTCCATCCAAATTGTATTTCAAGAAGATTGGGTTGTTTTGCAGGTTGTTTGGGAAGGGTCGTCTTCCTAAAGAAAATAAAACCTGTCTGAAAAACAAAACAAAACAAAACAAAATCTGTGCTGCTCTGAGATGGCTTCATGAAATTGACTAAAATACAAAATAAATAAAATGTCTGACATTTAAATTAAAATCAAAAGTTTTGTCTGTCAAGTGGCCTGTTAAAATGGATTTGCAGAAACACTATGGACATATCAAGAGGACCATGGATGTGTCTGTTATTGCTTGTCATTTTTTTTTTTACTGTACTATGTATGCACTGTGCACTAACTGTCCTTCGATCATCTTGCTGAGAAACCTCAAAATTATTGGCAATGCATACATTAATTGTTAAAGCATCCTCATCAGAAGACACCATCTCCCTCTTCTTCACCTATCCAATCACACATATACTGTGCACACACACAAACATACAGGCACAGGTGCCCACACACACACACACACACACACACACACACACACACACACACACACACACACACACACACATCTGAGCTGCTGACCATGAAAACCACAAAATGTTTTCGAACACTGAGAGACTAATACTGTAAACAGCTCAATATGTAATACAAAATAAAAGGAAATGAAACTGAGTGGGCACACAAAATTGTGCACACACACACACACACACACACACACACACACACACACACACACACACACACACACACAGTCACTACTGCTGTTTTTTTCTTCACATCAAAATGGAATGTCCATTTCACTGATGTCAGTGCCAAGCCCCCTTTCATATCCAATACTGTATAAGGGGAGGGTCTAGGGGAGATCCCACAGCCAATCATTGCGCAGAGTGAGGGGCTTGTTCTGTACCATGGGTTAGTCATTTAGGAGCCATCTCGTATGGGGGATCATGATTCACTTCTGCGTGTTAAGAGTGCAAATAAGACAGGTTCTGCGACATCCTTCTCTTTCCCCTTCTATTGCGCTGCATTTTCTGCCCCCATCCTCACACATAAAGCTTTTGCTGGCCAAGTGTAGGGACTACATAGAAGCACTGGGAGATAAGCATGTCTCTCAGTTGTTGTTTTTTTTTTTAACACATAAAATCAAAATAACACAATTTTCTTTGCTTTTCCTCCCTGTTATTGGTGAAAAGTCTCCATTACTGAACTAAAATGAATATACTCCAGTCATTGCTGAACATGGAAACTTCAGCTTCACTTCTCCGGCGCGACCTCCAACATTTTAAAAAGCAGTGCGGGTTCATAGGAAAAATATCTTCATCATAAGCTTCACAACAAGAGCTTGATATAGTTCATATATTCACACAAAACATTGATTTGTTTGTTTTGTTTTTGTAATTTTTTCTTTTTTTCAGTTTTAAAGCACAAGGTATGGGTAATACTGCACTCAACGTTGATCCAAAGGCCTACGCACTGCAACTAAAACCAGAGGCATGGGAGGGCAGTGGGACTGGGGACTGCGGGGGTTCTGCTCTCTTGCTTATTTGTCCTTCACAGAGCCTCCTGGTTCTGCAGCTTCACTTCACGCTCTTCTAGTGGTCACGTCCGAGTCCCCGAGTGGGTTGTGCGGTTTCGACAGTGCCTTCAAGTGGCATCTGTACAGGCATCAGAGAGTAGGGAGGGGAGAGGCCAAGTGGGTTAGGCAGAAGGGTGGGGGTTTGGGGGGGGGGGGGGGGGGTTGGGGGGTGCAATTCATAGAGACTGACTGCTACAAGTCAAAGCCCTTGACCAGGGAGGTCTCTAGCGTGATGGCAAAGTCGTGGAGGGTCTGCAGTACGCCGATGAGCGAGTTGACGGTGGTACGGTCACGGAGCATGGCGGCCTCCTCGTACATGCGCGTAATCACTGGGCACTCCACCAGCAGGGGGAGCCAGTCAGGCAGCAGCCGGTCCCTGAGACAAAACACACACAGCAGGGGGCTAATCAGTGTCTGTGTGCTTACACACACACACACACACACACACACACACACACACACACACACACACACACACACACACACACACACACACACACGCATTATCTCCACAGGCATGCATGACAAGGTGCTAAACACAAACAAACAGATTGTAACACTGCACACTGGAAATACCAGATGGACTCAGCCGTTCTTTTCACCTCTGGTCCCTTCTAGCCTGGGTGAAAACCCAAAGGCATGCTAGCTATTCCATCTGCAGGTCTTTCTGGCCCATTTGAGCCATTTTTGGCCCAATTCTGATTAACCAAACCCTAACCCATAACCAACATAGCCATCGGTATTATTGTCTAAAACAATACTGTGGTTAAAATATGGATGGAATTTACCTAAATTGAATAACTTCAAGTACCTAAATTGAACAACTTCAAGTAAATCCATTGTTTAAATGTGAATGGTGTGTTTGGCACACTGCTTTGCTGCTTTGGTAGACATTAATGCTTCAGACAAACTACAAATCTCATGCTGGTTCCACCATGGAAATGGGAGGGGCCAGACCCTACATCTTGATGGCACACATTTGCATCATTTGAAACTGCACACTCCTTACCTGGCTCCTAAGCAGACCAGCAGCTGGAACTTGCCATCCTTGCCGATGTTGCGTGGCGAGTTGTTGATAGCGTTGGCATAGCGACAAAAGGTTTCACCAGTAAGGCCTGGAGGCTTTGGGATCTCTTGCAGGTCTCCTATATGATCAGCATTCTCCATGTACTCCACTGCTTTCTCTGCATGACACACACACACACACACACACACACACACACACACACACACACACACACACACACACAGAGAGAGAGAGAGAGAGGATGATTGATAAATGATCTGATACTATGATGATGCTATGATAAGTCAATATACAGAAGAATCAGAAACCAGTGGAGACATTTCTGAATACTGTGACTAAAATAAATAAATAAAATAAAATAAAATACATTATTATTATTATTATTATCATTATTATTAGACACTTTGGCAACATTAATACATCAGTAAGAACTTGCCATGAATGCACCTTCACTACAATTCTTAGTGGTGTGTATATGTTATAAGGGAGTAAATGCAGAGAATGTACAGTATAAACATTTAGACCATAGAAAATACAATCTAACAATAAAGAAATTCATAACATAATTCTATAAATGATCAAAGCTGACAATAGCAAGGTCATGAAAACACAAATGTAGAAAATCTAAAGGGTTCCAGAAATGGCGAGAGTAGGAGTGGCTGTGTCTATGTCTCTGTCTGTCATAGTGAAGTGTGCCCCTGTGCCATGTGTCTGCATGGGGGGTGGCGGGCGAGAGGTACAGCGGTGATGGCGCATGTTTTATGCTCTTTCATCACATGCTAACGGCTCAGGATCCGCTCCTCAGAGACACCTCACAGCCCTAATGCATGCAAATGACATGCAAAGGAGCACGCGCCACCACCAGTGTGAGGTCTCGCTTTTCAGCCCAGGCACACTCAAAGGCACAAACGCATGTGTATGTATGCGCACACACACACACACACACACACACACACACACACACACACACACACACACACACACACAATACATATTTACAGGTTTTTTCCATGAACTATTCAAAAGGGGCAAAGGGCAAAGTGACAGTTATTCTATTCATGTGAAGAAGCGCTAAATCAGAAGCATCTGATAAAGCAGGCTGGTTGGCCACAGTCATACCACTGTAAGCACACAGGTCCTTACATACAGTAAATAACCAGTCCAAATGTCATGCAGTACCGAAGCTCTCCACTGGGGTGAGTCCAACAGGCCCTCAACCAGACCAAGTCTCGTTTGGAGTGCATGTATACATCACCAGAGGGCACTGCAGCCTCATGTACATGACAGCTCTCTATAGACGGCTCTGTAGCTCATCACCGTCCCCATAGAGAGTTCCAGGAGAGCCAGTGAACATCTGGCACACAGCCACACATCAGCAGGACTCCCGTGCTCACGTATAATTACACAATCATGGCACCTTCCATTAGAATCATTCATTCCATCAGGTGGAGGCACTGTTGCATGGAGTGCATATGCATAAGGAGGATTTCATCCTTGAAGGCACCTACAGCCTAAGTTACAATGTACCCCCTAAGCCCTAAACCCTCAAAGACTTAACTAGTGGGACTTCCTGATTGGCTGATACATGCCAGTTAAGTGTTGGAGGGTTTAGGGCCTAAGGTAGGGATAGCATTAGAATACAGCCCTATAGGGCCACTGACTCCCATCAAACTCTGTCTCCATCTCTTCCTGCGGGGCTGTGTGCTACGAGGCGTGAATGAGACCGTAAAGAGCTAACGGCCCCTTTCCTGGGTTTTACTGAGGCTATTTGGGGCTTTATGAGAACCGTCTGCACTCACCCACAAAGTCCCAGATGAAGATGCTCTTCTGGAAGAGACGGGCCGTCTTGAAGCCGTGGTGGAAGAACTGCTCCAGCGAGCCCACCAAACCATTCTCTCCGCACAGCAACAGAGTCAGACTGCCTCTCTGAGAGAGAGAGAGAGAGAGAGAGAGAGAGAGAGAGAGAGAGAGAGAGAGAGAGAGAGAGAGAGAGAGAGAGAGAGAGAGAGAGAGAGAGAGAGAGAAGAGAGAGAGAAAGAGAGAGAACAAATGACAGGGAGAAAGAGAGAGACACAGAGCGAGTTAGATGGAGGAGGGCAGAGCCAGAGGGGTAGAGGGATGAAGGGAGAGACATACTGTATAGCACACTTCCCAGTACGGATATAAAAGCCTGATAGAATCCTATTAGCTCCTGACTTAATGGCCAGCACTGCCATTTCCACCTGCAGCAGACATCTTTAATGGCCAAGCAGCAGAGGCTGCAGCACAATGGGCTACTTGTGTCTCAATGCCTCCTGTGGGAGCAACTCAACAGCAGTCCAGTCAACACACCACTGAACTCCGAGGCCCGAGGCTATCGGACAACAGCACAATACACAATACACTACACTACACTACACTGCAAACACTACACACTGGATTACTCCTATGGGACCATGGTGAGCAGAGATGGAAAAGTACAGTATTAGGGTGCATATACATATATAGTACATACTCCAGTCATTCACTGATTAATCAGAACATTGTTCAGCTAAGGACATCAGCCAATTAATAGAATCATCTGTGGTAATTGCACAGGCAGATTCAGTACATGGCAGGAATTTTACTTTCTATTCAAGTCAGGTGGAGATGGACACTAGGAAGTGGGACAAGTGCAACTTTTATGCTCCAGCTATGCCAGGTCAATTACAGAGGTGCTAAGTTCACTATTTTTTATTATTTTAACACAATGTGTTCTTTTTTAGAAACCTCCTTAGAAACCTACCTCCTTCTCTGGCTTGTGAAAATGTTTAATAATGTTGTTGACTGCCTCTCCGATGCCTTCCTGGATTTGTGCTGATGTGGGCTCTGCTCAAGGAGAAAACAAACACTAATCAGGACTATTGCATGCATAACACTGCTGATCATTAGTACTACTGACAGCAATCAAATACTGACACACACTATTGTTACACTTCGAAAAGCACATAAAGTTATTCACTAACAACTCCAGAGTTAACAGGAGGAGCCTAATTAAATGATTTTCATTTGGAAAGAAACACAACGGTGGTGTGTGTGCTTTTGCACTCATTGCTGGACCGGCCTCCACTGAGAGAGGTGTGTGTGTGTGTGTGTGTGTGTGTGTGTGTGTGTGTGTGTGTCCACTCACTGCTTGGAGCGGCTTCCACTGAGGGAGGTGTGTGTGTGTGTGTGTGTGTGTGTGTGTGTGTGTGTGTGTGTGTGTGTGTGTGTGTGTGTGTGTGTGTGTGTGTCCACTCACTGCTGGAGCGGCCTCCACTGAGGGAGGTGTGTGTGTGTGTCCACTCACTGCTGGACCGACCTCCACTGAGGGAGGGGGTGTGTGTGTGTGTGTGTGTGTGTGTGTGTGTGTGTGTGTGTGTGTGTGTGTGTGTGTGTGTGTGTGTGTGTATGTATGTGTGTATGTGTGTGTGTCCACTCACTGCTGGAGCGGCCTCCACTGAGGGAGGTGATGCTGATGCGTCGGGCCTGAGAAGGCGAGCGCTGCATGGGCGGAGTCCGGCTCCCTCGTCCCGCCTCCTCGTCACTGATAGGCAGCTGGAGCTCACCGATCAGAACCCTCTCTAGACTCCCATCATCCACGCCCTTCCCCAGCCAGCGGCCACACGGGAACCTAGGGAACAAGAAGTCACACACTGGCATGATGACCTGTTGCTGTAGAAACACACATTAGATGTGCGGAAGCCATTGGGTCAGTGCAGAATGGAAGTGAGGAGGACTTCTTACTTGTACGTGTGTCCAGTGATCTCATTGCGGACCATCACACAGTCAACCAGCCACTTGGCCAGCAGCCCTGAGTTGTCATGACCCAGCTGTACAGTGGTGAGCTTGCCAAGGTTCTGACACTGAAAACACACACACATACACGCACACAAATAAGAGTGAGACATGTGCAGTGATGTGTAGGTGTGTGTGGGATTGAGAAAAGGTTGTAGGAAGAAAAGATTTTTTGGAGTAAGACTACAGTCTACAAGAGACTAATCAGAGACTACAGAAGTCTAGAAATCGAATTTGCTAATTTTCTAATGATTAGAACCAAGCTTGAAATCAGGCCAATTCTAGCGCTACTCTCTAATAAGGAGTACAGCTCAGCAGTCAATCAAAGGCAAATCAATGGGACCACTACTATTAATTCAACTTTGAATGGAATCACCCGTTACCATAGCGATTATGAAGATGGATTGAATCAGGAAGAAGCACCCGTGTTAGCAAAGCTAAACTAAGAGGCTAAGAGCTACAGGCTACAGAGAGGAGATTAGAGGAGAGAGGTGAGAAGTCCAAACCAAACCAGTGGGGTTAGAGAGCCACACGCACAGAAGGGGCGAGAGGTGGAGAGAGGTGGAAGGTGGAGGGGCAGGTGGAGGTGGGAGTGAGAGAATTGGGGTTGGGGGGAGTGGGGTTGGGGTTGGGCGCAGCGATGCATGTCTAACCTTGAACAGAGCGGTGATGTGAGTGTGAGGCCTGAATGCAGACTGGGAGGAGGAGGAGGAGGAGGAGGAGGAAGGGGGAAGACATGAGTTAGGACATGATGGATGACTGACAGCACAGCACAGTACAGTACAGTACAGAGACTGGGTCCATGTAGCCTGCAGGCCTGACTGCCTGTCTGTCTGTCTGACTGTCTGTGTGTCATGACTCATCGAGGTCAGGTTAGAGCATTCAACACTTCAGTAGCAGTCTCCATTTTAATGAGCACAACATACAACATTTTCAGTGGAACAATATAAGTTACATTGTGCAACAAAACTTCATGCAAATGTTTAACATCTTTAATATGAAATTACCCTGCACCACATCATTCAGACATAATTATAAAGAGAATATAGATGTGACATAAGCTATGCACCTCTTGGATAAATGGATAAAAAGTCTAGTAGAAAATATCTGAGAACCTGTTTGAGATATTTAAGCTGAACTAACACACTGTAGTTTAAAGTCTGGAGGGTTTTCTTGGGAGGCTTCAAAAATTTGAAAGGCTCATGAAATCAATGACTGAATCATTTTTGGGAGGACTGAGTTTTACTGTGAGAGATTACCACCTCAGCGCTGACTTGAAGCGGAACTATTGTTTAGCCTCTCAAAAGTGCATAGCCTTTAAAATGCCATTTATGAGCCATTAATAACTTACAGCATAAGCAAGTGGTGCTCTGCTGATCCAAATGCTAATTAGAGAAAGTCATTAATCATGAGACAGTTCTAAGAGTTATGGACATGATGTGGGTCTGTTCCAACAAGATTAGACGCTTTCTCACACTTCTTCACTTCATGCACTTGGCTCAGTGTTTCTCAGGAGCACAGGAGTGAGGACAACGGGTGTGTGCTAAGATGTGGAGGTGGCAGTCTCTCCCATACACATACACACACACACACACACACACACACACACACACACACACACACACACACACACACACACACAAACACACACAATTTAGCAATGCATTGAACTCACGTCAAAGGTCATTTCCAGAACGTTCTTGGGAATCTGCATGACCCCAGAGTCTCCCAGTTCACCTGCCACACACACCCACGGGTTGGATGTCGTCATGGCGTTACTGAGCTTCTTGATGGGGATAATGACTGCACGGTACGGGATCACTGAAATGACAATCACAACCAAAGAAAAAATGAATGAAATCATTCAGAGCAGAGATTTGGAAGCATTATGAAATCTGTTTGTGATTGGCACATTAAAGTGAAGTCTTAGTCACAGTTAAATGCCTCTGTTCTTATAAATCATGTCTTGTCTTTTCTATCGGTTTCCTTTTGTGACAAATCTTTAGATAGCATCTGAGGCGCCTGTTCCATCTCCAGCGAGAAAATTGTCAAATGCGATGCAATGCCAGAGGGACTACAGCTAGCTAGCGTGCGGCAGATAAGCGTGTTATCAGTCCTCCCTTGGAGGCCCAGTCTGCCTCCGTCTGCCTGGCAAAACCCCTCTGCATGCCTGCCTCCCCGCCTCCCCGCCCCACCCGCACTGCCACCTGCCCGCACAGCCACCTCATCAGGCTGCCACGCGCCAGTCTGCCCGCTCCCCGCTACAGTGCGCTGCAGTCAGATCCAATCATGGGGCTGCAATAACACAACAGTGGAGAGAGACGTGAGTGGAGTGAGGAAAAGGAGTGTTTTTCTTCTATGGGCAGGTGAGCTGTCGGAACTGTCGGAGTCGGGGATGGAATATTGCCTCTGTACTCTGTGCTGCACGGGGGCCAAGCCAGACACACACAGACGGAAATGTCTGGGAGCTGTCTGGGGGAGAGTATGGGGGAGAGGTGGCAGTGCGGGGAGAACCAAGGACACTGAAGACAAGTGGAGGAGACAGGACAGGACAGGACAGGATGGGACAGGAGGGAATAATAGAGGACAAAGACAGATAGGCTCCACACAGAGGAAACATAGAGGAAGCAGAGGACTCTATTCATTCTCTAGTCATTAGAGAGCATAGACTAAGTACCCTCAGTCCACAGGGAAGTGAGAGGAAGGACAGGGCCTGGAGAAAGGAGGGGGGGGCAGACAGACCGACAGACAGACAGACAGACAGACAGGTTTGGGGGGGGGGGGGGCAAATGTGCTGCACTGTATGCAGCTCTAACGCTCTACTAAGGGCATTGACTGCTGGGGGACATAGTTGGTTCATTCCCTCTCTGTGCTAAAGCAACTTTGCTTCACTCAAATGAATAGTGTCAAGTTTGTGGTCATGTTTTCACATGTCGTAGCGTTTGTGAAGACTGGTTGTCCTCTGGTATGCATTGTTGCAGTGATTGAGACGCTTGCGCTAGAGAGGGTGGGGATGTGTGTGTGTGCAGCCGTTGGGTTTATTATGCAATCTTGTGTTGTGGTGGCTGCAAGAGAGAGATTGGTGTCAGAATGTGTCGTGTGTGGTGTGTGTGCTTGGACTCACTGATGGTGGTGAACACGTTGGTGAAGCAGAAATAGTCGACGGCGTTGAGACTGAGCAAGTGAAAGAGGAACTGCTCCTTCTCCTCCTCGCATCGCAGGAATGCATAACGCTTATACAGCTTCCTGTGGGAGAGAAAACACACATTACACAATCACACAACTAACCGCAAACACACACACACACAGAAACACAGACACACAGACACACACACAGACACACACACACACACACACACACACACACACACACACACACACACACATCTTGCGTAATAGAATTCACCTGTAATAGAATTATCAGATAGGTGGAAACCCATACATGCTGATTCAGTCACTACTCCTGATCTCATCATTCGTAATGACTTAGAATGGAAGTGAATGTCAAATGGCAGTGATGTGCTTTGAGTGTACTGTGTGAAGGTCAAAGGTCACGTACTTGGTTAAGGCTTGGTTGGCCAGCAGCTGCTTGAGGTGTTGAGAGAGGAGCTTCTTCTCCAGGGAGAGGCGGATCCAGGCCCGGGCCCGGCCCACGTCCGTCTTAATCTCGCTCATACTCTGGATGTGCCTGGACAAGAGAGAAGCACAAGACAGAGACCATAGATGAGTGAGGAGTGAGAGATGGAGGGAAATTGAGAAGAGAGAGAGGGAGGGAGGGGAGAGAGAGGGAGAGAAAGAGACAGACAGAGAGAGAGAGAGAAAGAGAGAGAGAGAAAGAGAAAGAAAGAAAGAAAGAAAGAAAGAAAGAGAAGAGAAAGAGAGAGAGAGAGAGAGAGAGAGAGAGAGAGAGAGAGAGAGAGAGAGAGAGAGAGAGCGAGAGAGCGAGGGGGTTCTTTTTGTGAGTGATGAAACAACACAATCTACTAGGGCAGCACATTTACTCAGCCATGGCTGTCGCTGCTCCATCCATCGTGCAAAAACTGACAAATAGCAAGTGAGGCCGGCTGGGCAAAAAGCACACAAAGCGTGCAGGGCAGGGGAACTCCTCCAGCTCAGACCAGAAAGTCGGTTGCAGCTCAGTCATATGTGGGAAGCCTTGCAGGGCTTTTCCCCTCACCACCATCACACACCATCACACACACACACACCATCACACACCATCACTCTCACAGCTTTTTCACAGCGTCAGCTGAGTTCACAGGAAGCTCACACACCTCATATCCTGGATGACAGAGACGCGCAGGGTAGGCAGCCCAAGACCTGCGTCTGATTTTCGCCTTTCTGGACTGTTGGACCCTGTAAGAGAACAGAACAATGTCTTCAGAGGATGCAGCTACACTGGAACATTTTAGCCACGCATGTGGTGCTTTTCATTTGTTTTAGCAATAGAAATGTAAATGTCTCAGTGTGTATGTGTGCACAGTAACCTGCGTGTGTGTGTGTGTGTGTGTGTGTGTGTGTGTGTGTGTGTGTGCACATGTCTATGTGTGGGCTTTTGTGTTTGACATGTGTGTGCTTGACGTGTGTGTGTGTGTGTGTGTGTGTGTGTGTGTGTGTGTGTGTGTGTACGCACATGTCTATGTCTGGGCTTTTGTGTTTGATATGTGTGTGTTTCACGTGTGTGTGTGCATGTGCAGCCTTGCCTGGTGAGTCTACTTGTAAGCTCTGCTTTTCCTCTCGAGCCTGATAGTGAAGGAGATGTGACCACAACGCAGACTTCCCCTACAGATGGCACACACACACACAAAACAACACTTCATGAGTCAGCACATTATACTAACACACACACACACACACACACACAAACAAAGCACAACCACATTTCATATATCAGCATGTCTTCTGCTTATGATTTGGTGACTAGATCAGTATAGTATGTGTGGTGTGTGTACAGTATGTGTGCGTGTGCCGTGTTTGTGTATGTATGTGTGTGTGTATTGTACTAGTGTATGTGTGTATGCAAATGAGTGTATTTGTCAGTGCTAAGTGTATACATCACCAGCATCAATCACAATTGAGAAAACTGAGTAATAAAAATTTGGGTGCATAAACCTGTGTGTGTGTGTGTGTGTGTGCGTGCGTGTGTGTGTGTGTGCTCTTACCTGTTTGACCTGAAGCCCATGGCTCCATATCCTCTCCAGAAGGTCACAGAGGCTGGCGATGAGGGTGTTCTCCTCCAGGCCTGTGATGTTGGCCTCACCGTGGCCCAGCTCCACTGCCTCACGACCCATCTTCTCCACTAGCATACGCTTAGTCTGTACACACACACACACACACACACACACACACACACACACACACACACACACACACACACACACACACACACACGCATTAATACACTATGAGCACAGAATAGGCCAGAGAACTCTCTTAGGTTCAGCAAGGTGTTGCATATCTCTGGTCAGAGGAGTGAGGTGGCATGTCTATATTTGTGTGTGTGTGTGTGTGTGTGTGTGTGTGTGTGTGTGTGTGTGTGTGATAGAGCGAGGGACAGATAGAGGGACAGATAGAGGGAGACAGAGAAAGAAACTGGTCTGACCTTTAGGCGACACTCCTTCAGGAGGCCTTCTACAAATTTCCAATTAGTCTGGGCGATGACAGCAGGGGAAAGGTCAGATAGCTTGGGCTGCCTCAGGTTCTTCCCCAGAGTCCGCGCCTCCTGCATGTACTTCTGCAAACACACAACACAGAGAGACACACAGAGAGAGAGAGAGAGAGAGAGAGAGAGAGAGAGAGAGAGAGAGAGAGAGAGAGAGAGAGAGAGAGAGAGAGAGGTTTCAGCTTCAAAAGAAACATCACAGGGACTTCTGAGAGTTTCTAGAGAAATGTAATTCAAAGATTACCAAGTTTTACATCCTCACTCACAACAACAACAAGAGGGGAAGGAGGGGAAACTTGTGTAGTATTAGTCTGGGTCTGTGTCTACTAAATGTGAAAACATCATGGCTTGATTTCTCATGCAAGTCTATGAGCAGCTAAGCCCTACTGTTGTGTTCCTAAATGGGAGGAGGACTTGACCTTGATCTAGCAGCTGTTGGCCTGGGTGGGACTACTTGAGCTTCCTCCCAGAGAACTAACTCCCACAACCTCGGCCTCAAGGAGAGATAAGCATTTCTAGCTTATAATGAGGACACCAGTTTTTAAATAGTTTTAGATAGTTTTGAAATAGTTCTAAAAATGGCTTCAGCCAGACTGGAAGTCCAAATAAATGAACAAGCACACCCTTCTCCTACTATCCCTCAACAGGAGAAAAATAGTGTTTGCCCAGTCTACCTTAACTAAACTTCTCTATCTGTCTTTGTGTGTGTGTGTGTGTGTGTGTGTGTGTGTGTGTGTGTGTGTGTGTGTGTGTGTGTGTGTGTGTGTGTGTGTGTGTGTGTGTGTGTGTGTGTGTGTCTAATCTCTCTCTGTCCCCGGGTCTCTGTTTGCGCCCCTCCTTTCCTTCCTACCATCCCTCCTCCCAGTCTGATGGAGATCATCTATCTATCTATCTGTGTGTGTGTTCACTGCTGGGCTCTTTCAAGATTCCATCTCCGTCTCCCTCCGTCATCCTGTCACCCTGCCCTTGTCATGCCCCCGCTGCACCCGCTCACAGCACCCACTCACAGTCTGACTGCACCAGTGCAGCTGCAGCAGGGCCTCTAGTCTAGTGAGACCTGAGTTGCTTTGATGGAGGCCCATGGAATGAAGGACCTGCAGGTATATTTCAGATGAGGGATATTTGTTCTGTTCTGTTTTTTTTTTAATCATTACCCACACGCAGGTGTGCATTAGTCACTGACACACATAATGTGTGTGATCCCTCAAGCAGGTGTGTGTGTGTGTGTGTGTGTGTGTGTGTGTGTGTGTGTGTGTGTGTGTGT
>JAODXP020000026.1:2438972-2441472 GCA_027497455.2 Sardinella longiceps
GAAGAGGAGAGGAGAGGAGGGGAAAGCAGGGCAAGAGAGAAGTGGACACACTCTCTTGCTCAATAAATGGCTTGGAGAACAAAACTGTGTGTCTATGAGTGTGTTTACTTCTCCTTGCTATGTGTGTGTGTGTGTGTGTTTACTTATCTCATGCTGTGTGTGTGTGTGCGCGCGTGTGTCTGTGACAGAAATAGAGTGAGTGACAGAGCGAGAGAGAGAGAGAGAGAGAGAGAGAGAGAGAGAGAGAGAGAGAGCGAGAGAGAGAGAGAGAGAGAGAGAGAGAGAGAGAGAGAGAGAGAGAGAGAGAGAGGACAAGTATGTTTGCCTCACCTTATCGAAATTGTGCATCTGCTCACGGTTGGTGAGCCAGGACTCTAGGTCAGGCGCGCTCTGGATGACAAAGGACTCGTAATCAGCGAACATAGTGGCGAAGCGGCTGGCGAACACCTCCCTCAGTTGCACGTTCAGCTTGGCGCTCCGCAACTCTTGCTCGTCCTCCACCGACCTTTTCGCACCGCCGCCACCTCCTGTCTCCCCGTCGGCCTCCCCGTCCCTCACGCCCCTCCTGATGGCCTCCAGACGCCCCACCGTCACGCCCGTGCGCTTGGCCAACGCCTGCAGCCGCTCCAGTGTGGGGTTTCCCTGCAGGAGCTCCAGCACCGCCATGTCCTCCTGGCCCAGGTTCCCGTTCCGCCCGTCATCCACCAGCTCCTTCAGCACCGCCGAGCCCTTCAGCCCCCCGCTGGGAGAGGAGGAGGAAGAGGAGGAGGAGGAGGAGGAAGAGGTCTGTTTGGGGTGGGTGGGGGTGCTGGTGGTGGCGGTGAGGGCGAGGGGGGTGCTGGTGCCCTCGGGCGACAGGCCGAAGCGAAGCAGCACGTCGGTGAGCTCCTTGATGAACTCGGGCTTGTTGGGCAGCTGGGGGAAGTCCTCGGGGAGCTCGATGGTGTGGTTGTCGATGTCCACGAAACACAGGTTCGCCTGGAGGGGGGAAAAAAACAAGAAGCGACAATAATTATGCATGTGAGCTTCAGCCTGTTTGTGTGTATGTGTGTGTGTGCGTGTGTGTGTGTGTGTGTGTGTGTGTGTGTGTGTGTGTGTGTGTGTGTATTTATATGTGAAACTAAAACTATGTGCAGCATATAAAAGAGAGGGTGAGCTGAAGCACTGGTCCAGATATCCATTATTCAACAGCATTCACATTAATAGGAGCGCAAGCCCATTCCAAGGGCCGGATGCTAATAGAGGCTAATGATGTTGATGCGGATGCTAATGCTAGTGCATTGCCAGACACCTGAGTGTGTGACCCATTACTGCTGGATTTGCATTCAGTGCATCCAAACCACAGCACAGCATTGCTGACCTACTAATACAGCCCCAGTCTACCCTATGGCACGGGCTTGGGCTGGAAATAATCGCATGATACACTCAAGCATGAAATGGAATGAAAAAAAACAGGTGAAGTGGAACAGACAGAGCAGTAGAGAGAGAGAGAGAGAGATAGAGATAGAGAGAGAGAGAGAGAGAGAGAGAGAGAGAGAGAGAGAGAGAGAGTGAGAGTGTGTGTGTGTGTGTGTGTGTGTGTGTGTGTGTGTGTGTGTGTGTGTGTGTGTGTGTGTGTGTGTGGAGTGTAGACTAGTGCTGTTTGGTCCTAAGGCAGATGTGTGGTCTGCTTTTTGCCATGAGTAAGAAGCATTGAAGCATAGGGACTCCACAGCTCCTGCTGCCAGTACACAGGACTGACAAGCTGTCATACCAGAGCAGCTCACCTAGAAAACACCAGAATGTGAGTGTGTGTGTGTGTGTGTGTGTGTGTGTGTGTGTGTGTGTGTGTGTGTGTGTGTGTGTGTGTGTGTGTGTGTGTGTGTGTGTGTGTGTATGAATAGATATTTGTTGCTGTAATACACTAGAGGCCAGATGTAGGGACGTTTTGAAAGGCATTTTATGCATGCAGTGATACTTGTGCATGAGTGTGTGTGTGTGTGTGTGTGTGTGTGCATGTGTGAGAGTGAGTTTAAGTGTTCCTCTGACAGCTTGGCAGGCTTGTCACCTCTGAAGTGTGAGCCATGTCCATGACTGCAGAAGCGGTAAGCTGTGAGGAGTCGTATACATGTATGTCCATATGTGTGGTGTGTGTGTGTGTGTGTGTGTGTGTGTGTGTGCGGGTGAGAGTGAGAGGTGGGCCTTAGGGACATGTCCACCACTCAGTTTCCTCTACACAAAAAGTCTAGACACAGGAGAGTGTAGAGCCCAGCTTCATTGCTTATGGGCTCCCAATGCCTACTCCCATCCCTAAGCCCATCATGATTGGCTAACTCATCCCAGTTAAGTCTTTGAGGGTCAAGGGTTTAGGGTTAGTGTAGCGATTGAGATTCAGCCCATGTTCTTCCTCCCTTAATGACCAACACTGTCGTCAGTGACACCTTCCCACCCCGCTGCCTTCCGCTCCGCTCCGCTCAGCTGCTCACCTCCAGCCCTGACCTTGGCCAGCTACTATAGTAGC